>WYDI02024532.1:12869-33868 GCA_009867235.2 Psittacus erithacus | reverse complement strand
AGCAAGCTGCTCTAGTGGAAGGTGTCCCTGCCTGTGGCAGGGGTTGGAGCTGGATGAGCTTTAAGGTCCCTTCCAACCCAAACCATTCTAGGATTCTATAATTTATTAGCTCTAGAGTCCCATTAACACTTTTAGAGGCTTAAAAATGATCTGCAGTACAACCCAGACAAACTGATGTACTTATCTGGTGAATTGAAGTTTTTATCTTTTATCAGTGGTGATCTAGTGAACAGCAGATTTGCTTCTCTCTGGCCAGGATTAAGCCACAGAGTGGCCCAGCAGTCTAGCTTTGAACATTTCTTCCTGTTTAACAGCCCTCAAAACACACTTTGATTGCTGGTGTTGTTTACTGGCATATGACACTGTGTTTTCCAGGTCTCAACCAGATGAACCAGGTACTCTTGAGTCTCGGAGTCCTCTGATCAGCTCACAATGATACTGTAAGTGATTGCTGTTTATTATAAGCAGCTTTTTAAGCACAAGCTTGGTGCCAGTCCAGTGCATTTTATTAGTTGAAACGTTTCCTTGTATTTCCCACTTGTATTGCAACCTACTTTTAATGGTAGATTTAAGGCAATGGGAGCAGTTTTGCTGTGTTTGCAAGGCCTTTAAAAGGACAGACCCGCCTCTTTGCCTTCTCCACCCATCTCCTTCCCCATCTTCTCTCCTTTCAAAGGGAGAACATCAGGAAGTTTGGAGATTCAGATGTGGTTCCTTAACCTGTGTCAATGATCTACTATACTGCTGGAAATGGTGTGCAGCCGCTTGTTCCTGTATTTGAGCTCTCCTTCCTCTCAGGAAACCCAGATTTCAAGAGAGGGAAAACCACAAGTGACCCTTGTACATGTCATTGCAAAAAGTGGTGGTTGCTTAAAAAGAAAGGTGTTAACCTTATGTGCATGGCTTCATTTCTCCACCTATTCCTCTACTGTGCATGTTACAAATAATGACGGCTATTACAGGCTGCATGAGATGCCCACTGAGAGATGAAGCATCTCTTTCTTTGACCCTGTCTCTGTAGTCCTAACTCAGCAGGATTTTCCTTGTCTGGTAATATGGCTGGATTAGAGGAGGGACTGTGCCTTCTTTTATTGCTGTGGGTGAATAAATACTGGCAAAAGCCTTTCTCCAATGTTGAATCAAATACTGAAATTCATTTACTTCTTCTCTGGTCATAAATACTATGTGTCAGCTGTCTGCAATCCACACTGTACTAACCTACTTGCAGAGATTCCTACGTAAAGGAAGTGGCAAAATCACATGTAAGATTATTGACAGCAAACTAGTGTGAAACATGAACATTGGCCAGACACTTGTCTGTGCCTTTACTCAAGGAACACATATTACCCTGTGACTTTCATGGTCAATCACATCTAAACGCAAAATGTGAGTTTCAGAACACATATAAGGACCAGATTGGAATTGAATATAAAGATATATATGCTGTTGGGTTTAAGCCCATCATAAAACTTGCTCAATACTGATGAATAATAGATGCATTTAAAGGAAATTATGATCTGCTCCTGTTTAATCCTTGAAAGGAAAAAAAAGCAAATTTGCTTATAAATTCTCTGTAATGGTTTATTCTTTAAGACAGAACAATGGAGCCTTGGTATGAAATCAATAAAAAGGCCTCATTTTATGCCTCAAGTGTGTAGCCTACACAGAAGCCTGTTATGGCAGCTGCCACCTTTACTAACACACCAGGGTTCGGACCAGGTTCCTTCAGGGCTGCGGTGGTAACGGCTCTTAAGTCTGGCTGAAACAGACTGGAATTCCCTGTGGATCAGGCACAGAGGTGGACCTGTACCATGCACTCACCTGTGCGTTACGTCAGTAAGTCTAATATGTGCCGTTCCAGTTGTAGCTCTTGTAAATTAAACAGAGAAATAAGCTGCTTTTTCAGTTCATGCCACTGCTGAAATACGAACCAAGGCTCAGGTAGATTCCAGCTGTGATCTTGCTCCTTGGTTATGAACATACATTTATGTTCTCAAGACATGAGAGCTCCTTCTACACAGGCAAAAACTGTAAAACCAAAATGAACAGCGTTCTCTGTGTACAGTAGAGTTATTTCAAGTGCCTGAGGGTTTGAACATAAGCAGACACTGTGTTTGCGTACAATATAAGCAAGACTTCTGGGGTTTGGCATTTCAAATGACAATTAGAAATACAGCAGGCATGTTTCAGCAACTTTATGGGATCCCATAAACATCCAGAAAAGGATTCCAGACAAAAGCAGAGATTCACAGGAAGGATTGTTTGCTTCTTTTTGTGTCCTACTTCGGTTTTCAGTGGGAGGTGTTGTCTCACACCGCAAAACTAATGAAACAAAAGAAAAGGGCAGAAGGTGTCTCACTCCTTGGATGCTATTGTACGAGAGAAAATGCTTCTTTGGGAGTTTACAGTCTGTATGGCTCTGTCCAGGTGACAGCCTTAGCTTGAGGAGAAAGAGCCCCAGACAAAGTCTGGAAGGTGAAAAGCACTTTCCTTCCTCAACACACACCAGACACAATAGACTCCAGACCTCTCCCTGGCACAATTTTGTGTGCCATGACACTACCTGCATTTTCTTGGATGTATTTATGTAGTGATAGGACAAGGGTAATGGCTTCAAAGTTAAACAGGGGAGACTTAGGCGAGACATTAGGCAGAAGCTCTTCCCTGTCAGGGTGCTGAGGCACTGGCACAGGGTGCCCAGAGAAGCTGTGGCTGCCCCATCCCTGGCAGTGTTCAAGGCCAGGTTGGATGAGGCTTGGAGCAAGCTGCTCTAGTGGAATGTGTCCTTGCCCATGGCAGGGGGCTGGAACTGAATGATTCTTAAGGTCCCTTCCAACCCAAACCAGCCTGGAATTCTGTGATTTACCACAGGAATGACAGTACTGCATAGTCACTCAGCTATTGCCACTGTACCCTCCTGACAGCATGCCATGGGTTATGAAATTGTATATTATATTGTGTACCTTTAAGCAACACTGTGTTTACAAATATACAAGGCACCTCTTGTTGTGACTGTATTTAGCCATTAACGTAAGGCGAGAAGAACCTGAATCTCAGGTTAAGGATTTAATTACAAGGCCTTTCTTCCTCAGTGCTTTTTTTCCTGCCACTTGTAAAGCTTTGGCAAAAAGAGGTCCTCAGCTGTGGTGGTATTTTGTACCTGATTTTCTCCTTAATCAATTCCTAAATCTCCAAAATGCTTTGAAATGTTGCTTTGACATTGAGTGGATTTTCCTCTAGGATGGTCAGCTCTTTCCTAGCCTTTAGATGGGAGACAAACTACAGTTTGTTTTTAGGTAGCTCTGAAAGCCCTCTCTTCTCTTTATGACACTTTAGTAATGTGTTTTGTTCTGTGCATGTGTTCAAACCACACAGGCATCAACTGAACCACCTAATGATGCTCAGCTAGGAGTCCTCCCCTGCTCTCCTGGATTTCTTTCGGTCCCCTCCTCACCATAGGGGTCATACATGGCTCCTCTTTGTTTCCCCACCTCTCACTTTTGCATTCTGAAAAATACAAAGTCTGCTATAATTTCAGGAGTATTTTCAGGGAATTTACCTTCTTCCTCCATGCAGAGGCCAAGGAACTGTTAGTCTCTCCTTTCTTGTCCCTGGAAACCAGCACTGAGATTATTTCTCAGGATTCAGGGCTAAGTGAGAGCTAGGCTCCTGCCTGGGTTAAGCAGCACTCCACATTAGTGATCCTGTGTCCCAGTCTGGGCAGGAAGAAGTAAGGAAACTGTTTACTTTATCCTCCTCAGTGCACAAATCAGTTCACAGGAACTGAGAACTGGCCAGCTGCCAGAAAAGAGGGAGATAGGAGGTATCTTAGGGTTACATTTGTTTCCTGTGGCTGTTGCTTTGCTTTAGTCCTTTCCTCTCCTTAACGCAATTCAGGACTACATAGGAGCCCTTTTCCCCTTCACCTGTATGTATCTTCTTTAATTGCATGGTAATTTTGCAATCTGAGGGAGGCAGAGGCGATGCCATCCTGCCTTTCTACCTTGCTTGCTGTAGCTTCGTGTCCCTGACCCTGCCACAGTTGCAATGCCATGCTGTGAAGCAAAATTGAAAGGTTCTTTTTGTTTTGTTTGCTTTTTACTTTGCATTCCTTCCCTTTCCCCTGCATTCCTCCTGCTTGGTGTATTCCCAGCAGCTCTTTTTTCCCATGTGAAGGAGCATCAGGGACATCCCCCAGGCCTTCTGCTGAAACCTTTACTGTAACATGGCCTTGGGCTGGACCTCACCCCTCATGCAGGTGCTTAGCACAGAATGAAGGTCAAGTCCATTTAAGAGCTATTTCAGGGGCTTAAGTGGGCATGAGATAGGGTGCAATTTTAACACTCATCCTCTGTGCAGGATAAATTTGATGTTAATTGTAGTGAAACTGCTGTGGTGGAGAGTCTTTCTAGCTCTGAGTAATGTTGTATGCTTATTCCTTTTCAATAGCAGCTGTGTGACTTCTTCATTTATACAATCAACCTGAAACTGTCTTGATTAAATAAGGTTTGTAATTGCTGCTTTCACAAAAATCCTAAAGGGAAAAGCAGTTGCAGTATGTCTCCAGAATGCTGTCTCCAACTAATATACTTTGCTGAACATTGCAGATAGCTTCTCCTGTGATGGAGACATGGAGCTCATCTGAACGTGGGATGGGTTTGAATAATATCTTTCACTTGTCCAACAGCACAGATTTGTTCCTTGTCTTTCTTTTGCTCCTGCTTTGCCCAGGCTCGTCCCCCCCCCCCAGGACTTCAGCTGCTTGGACAAGTGTATCACAAGCCACTGTACCTCAGCCTTAGGAAATATATCCTGCTGTTCAAAACAATTCCTCACACTCCTTGACATTTACTCCTATGGGTATTTGTAGACTGTTATGTCTGCCATTGCTTGTTGTTTAACCTAGCAATAAGCATTTAGCTCTGTCTTCATAAATCATTTCCCCTCAGACTGCCTGTGCTCTAGAGTATGAAAAGCCCAGGCCAAGCCTACCCTTTCAATGACTGTTCCCCACAGGATTTCATTGGTGGCACAGAATCATTGCTCAAGCCATGATTTCATTCCTGGCTTATTGCATGATCCTTTGCTGATTATACTGACCTAAGGATCTATATCAGCAGTTCTCTGCTTTTCTTTCCCCTGTCTTCCCACATAGCCTTCAAGACTTGTTCCACCTCTTCCCCCAACTTTAACACCACTAATTCAGGCTCCTTGTCCCTTCTCCCTGAGAGTACATCATCTGGGAATAAGGTGTATTCCCAATTCCTTCATATTCCTTACTCTTTGCTGAAGGACTTCTCTGCAGCCACAAGCTGGTTCCCAGGGACAGCAGAAGGTGGACTTCCATAGCATGTCTCCTTGGATTGGTGGCTGATGAGTGCAGCCCCCTGGAGCAGGGTAAGGAAGAGTGACTGGCTGGATTCAGACCTCCTCTTCTCAGATCTGCGGTAGGCAGAGAGCTGGGCCACATACCAGCTGGCTGGGAGAACATGGGGAACTCTTGCATTTTTGCCCCTCCTGTGGGTACCTGTCTTCATTTTTGGAGTGGCTCATCTGGACTAAAGACATATGAATTTCAGGAGCTTTGTGGTGAGGCCAGAATCTGCTGTTGATTACAGCATCCTCAAAGATATCTGTATCTTAAAACAAATTAATTGCCACATGATATCACCAGAAACAGTTCAGAAAACCCCTCAAAAAGGTGCATTTATCCAGTTTATGAGGACACTTCCAGTGACTACAGCAAGGATGGAAAATAATTAAAAGTTGTATAAGGCACAGGAATTACTTCAGGCTTTGGCTTCTGCCTAGAAGAAAGAAACTTCTTGTGGTCAGAGTTGCCCATAGCTGCCTATTGCAAACTTCCTGTTACTCTTTTGTTAAATTTTTGTTAGTGGTTACAACCACAGATACAAGAAGGAGCAGAGAGATCCCTAATGTAGCATAGGATATCATCTCACCATCATAGGGCATCATACCATCATGTGCAAAGTAGAGTGTAGTTCTCTTTTTGGCTGGTAAGAATTTGGACATTGCAAAATGCTCGTGAAAGCAAGAGACAGGATGTGATGGAAGACATTTCTTTTCCTGAAACCTCAAAAACTTTAGGCAAGCCTCAAGTCTATGCATGTGTTTCTGTCCTACTTGCACATTTGTTGTAACTCCTCCACTCTCATCTCATTTATTACTATGTTAAACGTGGCTGATCACTGCATTGCATTTGCTTTCAGGGCTCTTCCATCCCCAACTTGGAAGAAACATCCATTTGCCTTGCAGCAGAAGAAGTTTGGTTCTAAATCTGGGACAATTTGATGAAAAGCTGCTTTTGTTTCACCTTTGAGACCCACCCTTCAAAACTGTGAACATTTATTTTGGTCCTTCTGAAGAGTGAATTGTCTTCTCACATGAGCAATAGGGTCCTGTATGACCACAAATGAAGTTAAATCATATAACTGGAAAGTTTAGTCCTGTTTAATGGTTTTGTTCAGTTATTCTACCTGCTCATTTATCTTTACATAACATTAAAATCATACAAATCATTTTCTCCTCTAAAATAAAGGAGAATCTTATAAGAAGCATACCTCTCTGCATGTTTTCTCTGTCTCTGTAGGAGTATACACATGCGCTCTTAAGTTGTGTTGAATAATTCTTTAGCTACATTTTTCCCCCTCTGTTTACATCTCTTCAGGCACGAGGCAAGCACAGAAGAAGAATTTCAAGTGTAAAGAAGCAAAATCTGCTTCCTCCCTCAGATCTTCACAATCACAGCAGCGTTGGATGTCTGTTTAGTCTGTGTAGAAAAAGCCACTGGTGTTCAGCAAATTGTATCAGGCTTTTCAAAACCATGGCATCATTTTCTGAAGGTTCATTTTCTAGATCCTAAATGAGAAAGAAGAAATGTAATAATCCCCTTGGAAGTGAGGGTCTTTCATTTCTGCCTGGTTAGTAGGGTAGTATAAGTTTAGCTATAAGCATTTATTCATCAGGAAAGGTTAGTCGTTGCCATGCTTTTTTATGCTCTGTTAGTAGTTTTTGTGGTCTTTTTCTGGGCTTTTCTCATCAGGTTCATGAAGTCTGACCTCTCTTATAGGTTTCTTGTATTCCTTCATTATATATCGGTCACCATGACCTCTGTAGGAACTCCTGGAAATAGGTGTATTAAGAATAGAGGCAGCCCTGGAACTTGCTACACATTCATCAGACTAAATCAGAAGCAAGGGTGAAATCTCTTCTGAAAGCCAGGTTGAACATTTAAAATGGACCAGAAGAGCTCTCATTGGAAATATCCATATGATCACTATGCTTTCTTTAAAAAGCATGAAGGCTGAATCAGTCTGTCTGATAGAAGCAGTTCTGCACTGGTACTGCACAAACAAATCTGGAAACACTGCAGTTTAAGAATAGACTAGGATCTGCAAAGATACACTGTGATCCCTCAGAGCTCCTCATGAGGTATGAGCATCTTACAGGGGGAACTGTGGGACCAAGCTAATAACCTTTGTGTTGGCTGTGTGAAGCAGTTCCAGCTAGATCAGCCCCTGATCTAGTTGAAGATGTCCCTACTCATCGCAGGATGGGTCGATGACCTCTGAAGGTCCCTTCCAACCTAAACCATTCTATGATTCTATGAGTCTTTCTGTGCTGCAAAAAACATGGGAATCCTTGGTTTAAGGTTGATCCCATGAGCTGCTAAATGGCCTCATGCCCACTGAGTCAGGCAATGTGTACAAATCGGATAAGCAATGAAACATCTTTCCTCTTGAATCTGGATGGGCCGTTTTGTCCCATGACTAACTGCATGTCTCTTCCCTTACATTTGATCCAGCCTCTGCAGGAGGCAGTGGGAATTAATTTTCTGGTTTTCCTGGGACACTGACTTTAGCAAGTTCAATTCTCTGAGCAGAGAGCTGCTTAACAGTGCAGTCAGAGCAGGAATTCTGCAAGAGCTACAGGCTAATGTCAGTACTCTTGGTCCCACACAGGAGAAGACATTGGGCAGACAGATCCACCCTCTCTAGCAAGCAGAAGCATATACTTTTGTGGCTTGGTCTGCAAACACCTTACCCTCAGAGACAGTACCTTTAGATCACCAAGGGTTGAGGGAAGTGGAAGGGGGTTTCTGTCTACTTTGCAGATCATTTCTAAGCAAAAGTAAGAAAGGAACTTAGAAATCAGCTGGCTTGAATGTTAAATAGAGTATGCTTAAAAAGCTGTGACATTTTTTGAGTGAGGATGCATTTAAAACCTTCCTTTTTTAAAATCCATGTTTATACTGTGAGTTGTGGCCACAAAACTATTGCAACTTCGTACCTGCAACTGAAAAAGGAACCGTGTAGCTCTGAATGTCAAACATGGCTTTAATCTCCTTCGCAGCTTGTTTTGTTTTGGTTTTCTCTGTTTCATTTCCCTTTGCAGTGTTAAGCTCTGACCCTGAAAGGTGAGGAAGTGAAGGAAATGGAAGAGTGAAATTTGGGGAGTGTGACGCTGAAAGGCCAAGGGAACCACGGGGCAGCCTGTCTGGTCGTGAGATTGAAATGTAAGTGTGGACTCCCCAGATTAATTACTTTGGAACCCACTTACTTATATATGTGGACTCCCTTAGGCATAAGCCTTATATTATGTCACCGAGATGGCATTTGGGCTTGATTTATGTTGGCACAAAACTAGCTATAAACTGCACATGTGTGCCCATAGTAGCCCCTTTTCAAACAGAGCATGTTTATAGAAACAGGAAACATGGCTGCAGCAGGAGTACACCGAGCCTCTGCTGTGTCAACAGCCTCCCAAATACTATAGGTATCCAGGATCTGCACGCTGCGTTCATTTTCCATGTGTTTCAACCCAGTCAGTAACCTGGAACACCATTACCAGAGACTAGTGCTTGGCTGATGGAGGAAAAATGACTTATTAGGTGAAGTTTACTCCACTAAAGATGCTTATCTGAACAAGAGCCAGAATCCACATTTTAATTTCTTGCTTTCATACTCTGTGTAATCTGTGGCTGATGTTTTGTGGTGATTCTCTCTCTCTTCTTTCCCCCCTTGGAGAATGAAGACTTCTGTTAATTATATCTGATTCTGTAGTGACAGATTTATCTTTAAAGGAGTGTGTGCTTTTCTGTCTGAATAAATCTGAAGCCTTCAGGTCATGCCCCATCCCTGTCAGTGTTCAAGGCCAGGCTGGACAGGGCTTTGAGCAACCTGGTCTAATGGAAGGTGTTCCTGCCCATGGCAGGGGGTTGGAACTGAATGAGTTTTAAGTTCCCTTCCAACCCAAACCATTCTGTGATTCTGTGATGTTCAGGGAGATGCAAACTCTTCACTGTTCTTTATAGTGCATTAGAAACAGTTAAATATATATAAACACCATTCAAGATTTCTTCTAGGAACTAGACAAACAGACAAAAATGGGGATCAAAAAGAGCAGAGCATTTCTGGTGTCTGAGAAAACATTTTATTCATTCCTCAGATGCATTTATTTGCATACTAAGTCTTCAACCTGTTGAGTTGTGAAGTGCTATAAACAGGTACAAATAACCTTCTCCATGATCCACTTGGATCTGCTGTGCCTGTAGTGAAGTAAGAGGGGGTTCGTGCTTCAAGAATGCAGCACCCTTGAACATCATCTCTGTGACACTGATGAAACCCTTCCCAGAAGGGGAGAGAGGAAGGTGAAGCAAGCCATGAGGGCCCTATCTCCTCCATCTAGGTTGACCTAAAGGCAGACTAAATGCACTGCACACTGTAGGAGTTCCCTTTCACAACATCCCTTTCTTCAGACTTCAAAGAAGTCTGTAACAGAGACCATGTTGTTGTGTACACAAAACAGTCTCCTCTAAGTTTCTAAGGAGAACTGATGATGCAGGAGGAATCCTTTTTTTTCATGTGGTATACACCCCCCTCTTTCTCTCCCTCAGGAGAATCCCTATGCTGGTATTTAAACCATCCAGGAGATTTTTTTAAGGCACATCTCACATTAGGAGTTGGAAGAAAAAAGATCTTCATGTCATCTTGGAGAGACGGAGAGGAAGTGCATGTGAATCCTAAAGCCCAGCTGCCAAATAAATGCTGTTTGTCAAAGAAGATAGCTTGAAATAGGAACTAGTACCAAGTCTTTACAGCGGATATACTCTACCCCTTGCAACTTTAGAGCTGATAGAAGGTTTGGGCATTGCTCATAGGAGCGCACTGTAGCTTATTAAGCTACAACATTAACCAAGTAATGCAGAGAGTTTGGTCTGTTCTCAGATCTTACTGAAAATCAGCAGTAACTGCGTGTTGCACTTCTTGCTCAGTGGATAGAGGTAATCTCAGAGACAGTATGAGCAGGCTATAGGAGCAGGGCTACTGTATTACTCACTGAAGACTTACACTCCCTTTGGAGATGGTATGGAAATGTATTTCTACCCGCGAAGTCCAGTTCCCACATCAAGTGTCTCAGACTTGTATATTTACTGATTGCAAGTCAGATTAGTTTATGAAAACATCTGTAACCTACAACATGAAAACCAGAGCCAGACAACCTGCACTGGGGGTTTCGTTGCATGAAATATTTCAAGTCTGATTGCTGAATGTAGCCCTGCTGAATGTAGACCACGTAGTCCTGGCATGGTTGTTGTTACTAGAGGATCACAAGCACTAGTCAGTGGCTGTGGTGCTCTGTTGGGTTTGAGCTGGGATATCTTTTTAGCTTGCAGGTAAATGCTTAGTTTGAATGATCATAGAATCATAGAATCCCAGACTGGTTTGGGTTGGAAGGGACCTTAAAGCTCATCCAGTTCCAACCCCTGCCACAGGCAGGGACACCTTCTGCTAGAGCAGGTTGCTCCAAGCCCCTGTGTCCAACCTGGCCTTGAACACTGCCAGGGATGGAGCAGTCACAGCTTCTCTGGGCATCCTATGGCAGCACCTCAGCATGCTCACAGCGAAGAACTTCTGCCTAATATCTAGCTTAAATCTCCCTTCTTTCATTTTACAACCATTTCCCTTTGTCCTGTCACTATCCTCCTTTGCTGTTTAACTTAGGGGCATGCTGTTGTGTTTGGGACAATATTAGAACAGAAAAACAGGCACACTTCTCAGAAGGACTGGGAAACAGATACTGTCATGCCAAGTGGGTGTCATGGGGGAGGGTTTTTAACTTCCCTGGATTAGCGCCTAGCACAGCAGTAGATGCTGGGAAAAATCATGTTGGGAGAATTGCATGTTGAGTCTTTGTGGGTGTGAGTTGAGGACACCCCACAGAAGCCTGAAATCCCACCTCTTCAGGCATAGGCAGCACGGTTTGCAGGAGCTCTCTGATGGCAGAAAGGGCTGCAGTAGCTGCCCTGTCACAGCAATGTCCATGCAGCAGTATGGCCTTTGGATGCCCTGTCACAGCAATGTCCCTGTAGCAGTATGGCCTTTGGATGCAAAAACATCTCTTTATTAGAAATATAAACATTTCTTTCCCTCAGGTAAGAAACAGGAGTTTCCCTACAAAGGAAGTCGTAAATGTGGTAAAATCTCTGGCAGTGTTCAAGGCCAGGTTGGACAGAGCCTTGGGTGATATGGTCTAGTGTGAGGTGTCGCTGCCCTTGGCGGGGGGTTGGAACTGGATGATCTTTCCTACCCAAACCATCCTATGATTCTATGATTTTATGTTCTGACTATTTGAAAGAAACGTTTCCTTTCGTATTCATTGAGCTTGTGTCTGTTAGGGCTCACTGTTCCCATTTCAGAGATGCACTGCTTCTGAAGGACTGGCATCAGTGCAGTTCATTGGGATGAGTAAGAGTTACTGGCTCTAGCGTTCAGTTTGTGATGTTTGTGAGGACTCTGAAAGTTAGCAGGTCTCCAAAGGTGCACATTGGAAGGTTGCTGGAAATCAAATCACTTATTTTTGTGCCTTAGCTGTCATCTGAAATAGATCTCATTGTGCCTCGTGTCCATGTGTATTTGTGTAGTGGGAGTGTGGTTTTAACACCAAGCTTTATTATAACCCCTGACAAATTCTCAGGTTTTATAATCTTCAGGCATACCAACTTTTTCCCCCACCCTGTGTGTACTTGAAATTAAACCACATGATAAACATAGAGTGGTCAGAACAGGATATGAAACAAGAACCTCTGGAGTGAGCGTGAGTAGGACACAGATGTAATAGCCTTCAGAAGCACATGCTGCTGCTGACGTTTGTCAGTAAAAGAATGGCCTGGAATCCCAGTCCAAGCAGATATGTTGCAATAGGCAGAGGAAGAGATCATCCTTAGCATCCCTTGATGGCTTCTTCTGAAAATTTGAGGTCATGTCAGCTGCTGCTCCAGCTGCCAGCTTCGGCTATTGTTCCAGCCTGGATCTGGAATGAAGCGTTTCTTCCCAACCTTGATGCGTTCACAGTTTGGTATCTGTGAAGTGGAGACTTGATGTAAACCTGCATGGGGGAGCACAGCTTCTTATAACTGAATCTTGCTTCTGTTTGCATAAGAATTAACCAGAGGGAAAAACAGTGTTTATGCTCTTTTGCATGTAAAATGTAGAAAGTGAAGAGATTCACACTGAGATCTGCCAACTGTGTTGGTCACAGGCGTTTGTGCAGGCCACACTGCACATTTGCCCCACAGTATCTTACACTACAATTCAGCTCCAGCTGCTGGTCCTGTGTAACCTCCTCCCTGCCCTCCCCCAGATCCCTTCATCTTCCTTATCTCCAATACCCCTCATCTGACCCTTCTGTTCCTGGTTTCAGAGTGTCTCCTCCAGAAGCTGGACAAATCAACAGATCTGTCAAGAGATGCAGGAAGGGAACCGGGGGTTATCTGAGCATGCAGGTTATCTAAGGGTTTGCTCTCCAGAAACACTATCCGTAAGCAGTACAAGTTATTCCAAGCCGGAGACAAGTAGAGGCTGGGCCTGAGTTCCTCAGGGCCAGATGTCTTGTGGATACGAATGAAAGATGAGAACTCTGAAAACAGTGGTAGAGTCGCCCTGAAGCCAGAAAGAGGTGCCTGAGATTGAGAAACATGGAAGGAAAGTTAGCTTTTTGGTATGTGTCTGGGGACTCTGAATTAGCTTCCTTGGTAAGGAAGAGCTTCCTGGAATTCTTCGACCAGTTTTATACCCAGAAGGGAATTATTTGGCACTGGATTCAGCACACACATGGGATTTCACTTTGCAGTAAGATTACCCTGTGACAAACCCCCTCCAAAATATAATCAGCAAAGTTCTCCTCAGATGCAAACTCTGGATCTGCTTCCAAGTTGGACTCCTGCTTGCTCATTCCTCAGCTGGGTTTGTCAAAACTTCACAACATTTAGTCTTGCTTTTCCTTGCAGTGCTGAATCACTCTGAGATTTGAGTGAGAATTCAAATGTTTGTTACTGTAAATGTTGCTAGCCCCTGTCTGAAATCCAAGCGAAAACCCCTGCAATGTCAGATTGCTCAAAAACGAGGTTTTTCAAAGCGCTTTTATCCTCAAGACTTTCATATATAACACTTGCACATATTTTGCTTTCTCTGTCACTTGTGGTCTCTTTAATAACACCATGGGAATCTGAACTGGGGCAGGATTAGGCACAGAAAAAGCATGACCAAAGGAAAACAGAAGTTTTATTGGTTTTAAATAGATTTTTCAATGTAAGAGGTGACTCTCTTGGAAAGGCAACGCAGCATCCTTCTGTCTGTGAAGTTTTCTGTCAGTCCTGCAACAAACTGTTGGATTTTTATGTCAGACTGAGCTCTTTTTGGCTGTTTTTAATGAATTGTTTGGGGTAACATGGCTTAGTGGTGGTCTTGGCAGTCCTGGGGTAGTGATTGGATTTGATGATCTTAAAGGTTTTTTCCCATCTAGTTGATTCTGTGATTCTACACTGGTCTCTAATAGGTATTTAGAGACTTGAGGTTTTAGCTGTATAGTCCCTTATTTCTGCCCCTGCTCAGGCAGGAAGGACATAAAAGGTGGTTGGAAGAGCTCTATCTGTACCCATAGAAGTTGGATGGCAGTGCAGATGTGTAATCCACCTTTCCTTGAGCAAAAGATGCTCACCTCAGGCAGACAGAGCTTACATCCACTGAAATCCCAGAGGCACATGCAGTGACATGAGAGCTGACATTAGGAGATGTGCTGGGGATCCCCGCACATCCAACCTCAATCACAGCTGAGCTACAGCCTAGAGAACTTCAGTGGCAGAGCTGCCGCTTTACGGCTAGAGCAGCAATCAGGGCACACCAGCGCATGGAGTGACTGGTGGGGTATGTATCCACCACAGAGATTTTGCTGGGTACAGGGTACTGCACAAATAGAACCAAAACCATAATTTGAAGGATTATACTCATGCACGCAGAGGGAAATGGAGTTTTCAGAATTCTTTACTGGTGATGAAACATAAGCCAGGAAGAACACTGGTGGGTTTTCTGATGTCAGTGTGAGCTGACAGAATTGGCAATAAGGAAAATTAGCCTTCAATTATAGGCTAAACAAGTTTAAAAGAAGTCTCTGAGACATAGCTGGTACAGAGCCCCATATTGCTGGTATTATTTTTGCCTCTCAGAAGCAAGACATGCTTAAAAGTCCTTAAGCTGTTCCCTCTCCTTCTTCCTCCTCTGTTGGAAAATTACTCTCTTGTCACATGTAAGAGCTGTACAAGGAACAGAAACAAAACATGTAGGTGTTCTAATTAAAGTAATTAAACAACATGCTATTTGTTAAGCACATCAAGTTCTGGACAAATTCACACTGCAGCTTTTCTGTTTCATGTGCCCAGGTGATAAAGAATGTCTATCAGGAAAAACTCAGCTTCTTGCCTTGGATCAAATTTTGACTCAGATTGAAAATGTCACTGAGATATGGGCTGTAGTGAGACTATATGACCACTATTTCTAATCACCTTGTAATTAGAAGGGGGTTTTGTTGGTGGTACATGTGCTGAGATAATCTCTGCAGGGCTAAGACAAGAGTTAAACTCTGCTTTCATCAGAAAAGACAGTAGTTGATAAGCCACAAGGTGAAAAATGTTACATTCAGTGGTTCTTCTTAGGAAGGTCACTGTTAATGATACAGAAGCATTTAATGGTAAGAAGTCTCTCCCCCCAGATGCTACAATGGAATGGAAATACTTTAACTCTTCAATTATTACATTTTGTTCTTCTAAATAATCATCTTAACTAAATTATTTCTGAATTTTCTTTGATCTATGGTATCATGTAATTATATCATGTAATTATGATAAATGATGAAGATTAAATATTAAATGTTATATATCCATATACATAACACGGCACTGTTTTTGGCAGTATTAGTTGCCATCAACACATATGTCCATGAGTAAACATCCAGCCTTTTGGCACTGTTTATACACCAGGGAAGTTTTGGACCTTCTTATCTTGTAGTTGAAGGCACCCACTAATGTTGTATTTCATATGCACTCCCACTTAGGTTTGAGTCTACCTACCCTCTTCTTTGAGTTTTTAGAATGCCATTACCCGGAATGATGCATCACCCACGTAAAGAGGGAGGAATTCAAATCAGATGGGGAGCAAAGCTCTCTCCACTGGGAACAGGAGGAGATTAGGCTTCTGGCGATGGGAGAAGTGAGGGAGGAAGTGAAACCACTGATAGGGAGAATGGGGTTCTGCGGTAGGGAAGGATATGGATGTAGTTAAGTGGGACCAGATTGTGGGAGCAACAATTAGCAGTGGGGAAAAGGAAAATGGATGTTCATCAAGCCCCAGCCATAGGAAGAAAATGGAGGAAAACACAGTGATGGGGGGAAAGAAAAAAGCTTGGCTTTTTCCATGAGGGTACCCAGCTTGCCTGTTTGGGGTAACACTTGTCTTCCTGGTTCATTCCAAAACTGATACCCCTGTCTGGAAGAGATGATGCACTCTGGCCATATGCATGCAGGCCACAGCAATGGTTTTAGCAGTGCCATCACCTCTGTGAGTTACTGGACACCCTTTTAATTCATTCCTGGAAGTGGGGAGCCACTGGTGGCACCTGGCACACATCATCCTCTGCCTGCTCCTTGATTGCATTGAGTGTAGCACTGAGAATCCCAAAGCAGGAGGTGGGAGAGATCTGCAGCAGGAAAAGAAGGATCAGGGGAAAGTTGATAGTTGGTTGAGGGTGTTTTCATTATAGAGCTATTTTTAATGGATGCTTTGCTATATCTCTCTTGCTGTGAACTGAGCCCATTGGCCCTATTGCTTGACTTCACTACAACTTGATTACAAGGTGCAATTTTGATCCCATCATGTTTTGGATTTACTCCTGACTTGCTTATCATTCTAAGTGAGGGATACTGGAAAGGGAGCACTGGGCGCTGGCCACCAGTGCAAATGCTATTGTGACACGATCCAAGGCTCTAAGGGTAAAATGACCTATACTTTATTTTAGCATGTAAGCATGACCACAATTGTCTGTGTCAAGTATCCACAGGTTGGCTTTTGCAACATGTTCCTAAGATGTTTATGAGAAATTCCTTTCGAGTGCTCCCCATTTCCCTTCTTGTTTGCAACTCTTGAGAATGCAGATGGGCTGTACTTTAACTCTTCATGCAATCGAGTTTGAGAACTTCTTTTTTAGGCATAATTGCATACCCCCAGGAGCTGGATCTAGTTCAACATGCAGAATAAATCACAACACTTAGTAGGACTGTACCAGATTGAAGAAGTCCAAAGAGGAAATCTCACACGTTTGTAAAATGCCTCACTTGCACTAGTTTCTCTTTATTTATATATTTATATTTCCTGCAAAGGTAGTACAGACGTACAAGCTGTTTTCTTTAGATAGAATCAAAACATGTCCATTCCTTAAAGTGAGAGAGTGAAATCAGATTCTGATTGCTAAATATAGATGGCTTTACCATCTTTTATCTACTACTGCTTTAGGAAGGACAAATGGAAAATACCTGCTCTTCATTCTGCAGTGAAACTAGAAGCCAGCCAGAACACTGGGCAATCAAATCCTCTGGTCTGAAGTGTGTCTTCTGCCTCTGGAGCAGAGAGGCACTGACTGAGCTGTCCATGCTGTTTGGCTACCAAGGAACTTTCCACATCTCTGACTGCCCCTGTTTCTTGATTCCTCTCTATTCTGAGATGGTTCCGAATGCGTCTTGCACGTGGTCTCTGTGCTTTGAGATAACATGTGAACAGGAAACTTCTTGATTATTTTTCTTCCTGTTAGTTGTTGCGGACGTCTTCTCTTTTTTCCCTTCTCAGATCCACATGACTACCAGAAGTCGAGGAGCAGATAGGTAAGCACTAAAAACAAACGCAGCAGAGCGAGCCATCTGGTGTGTGGAGGAGGGCTGACTCCTACAGCTCTGATCTCAGCACTAACGTGCGGCATCTGTGCGGGACTGGGGACCGGGCTGTGCAGCACAATTAGCCACATGAAGAGCTGGCATCTAAACATCCTGGGGGATGAAGTTCCTGATGCTCAGGCAGCTTTCCATAGCAGACTAAGGAGCAAAACCAGCCCCAGGGCAGTGCAGAGAAGTATTGGGATGCAAATCTCTGTTCCTTACTGGAAAGCATTGGTCACAGGCATCGTTCTCTGCAGTCACACTGTGGTTTAAGTGTTGTTGTGTTTGTCCCTGTAAAAAAGTGTCTTGACAAAAATGTCAGAAGTGGTTACGCAGCCCAATGAAGTTTTCAGCTTCCATCCTTAATTTACCTGATGGGCAGAGCATTCCCTAATGGGATGAGGAGAGGACAGAAATTTCTCATGATTGCTCTTGTGGGAGCTTCTTCAGATTGTGTCAATGCCAAGTAAAATGGGTTCACAATATTAGTGTTCTTGAAATCTGAAAGTCTTGTAGACAAACTGGCCCCAGCCTAGTGTTGAACCATGCTCTGCTTCACTGTGCAACAGCTGACTGAGATGAACTTGCTGACTCCTCACACATCCATTGGGCAAAACCAACTGAGCTTCCAAAAAATGCTACTGCTTCTGCTGTCTGTTTTGAGGTTGTATTCAGCCCTCACTCTAGAGCTATTACTGAGAGAGACCTTCTCTTGATGGGAGTGAAACTGATGGATTCCAAGGTTGGGATAAGATGAACTATCACAGAGCCAGCAATAAAATTGTGAGTGCACAGCAAGCTGTTAGGCAGTGATCCCTACTCTGCGTAAAGTCTTTACCTGCTGGTTTATCTCCCCTTCTTAGTGAGACAATAGCCTAACAATATGCCTGAATCATAGAATAAGAAAGTGGTTTGGGTTGGAAAGGACCTTAAAGCTCATCCAGTTCCATCCCCCTGCCACAAGCAGGGACACCTTCCACTAGAGCAGGTTGCTCCAAGCCCCATCCAGCCTGGCCTTGAACACTTGCAGTGATGGGGCATCTTTGGGCAATCTGTGCCAGTAAAGAAACAGAAGTGAAGGGGTAAGTAGCTCATATTTACAGCAAGCTTCAAAGACATAAATGGCTAGAGTTGCAAAGTGTTATTATCTGCCACTTTGGAAAGATGCTCCAGGTTCTGTGGGATTCAAAGCAAAGTAGAAAATTAGGCTGTTTATTCTACAATTCACTGGAAAAATAAGTTTCTATAGAAACTACCACTTCAGAGGTATTTACATTTCTCTACTATGAAGCATCTTAAGAAAGAGCATTCCCATAAATAGCAAATAGAAGTTGTTGTGTTCAGTATAATAAGCTAATATTTACAAAAGGCTGTGTAGGTTCTAAGTATTATGATGGGGTTGCTGTATAAACCGTGGATCCATTGAATATATTCTAAGAGCCTCAAAACACTCCATAAGAAAAATGAGATAGTGATGTGTAAGAATTCCTTTGTTCCCTTCTGGTAATGAATCTGCACTCAAACAGAAGATTGAATTAATATCTCTGGCAGAGCTGATTCTTTGAAAGTCCTTTTATGAGTAAGGTAACAAGAAAAGCGCTGACATTTTTAGCTGTAGATGAGGTGCTGCCCATATATGCATGTGCTGGCATTTAGAATTTGGATATATGTTACTGGTACTGGGCTTTGCAGTTTCCTTCAGCTCTCCAGTTGTAAGGCACCACATGAGTGCATTGCTCTATATTATCTATTAGTGAAAAATGAATAGAATAAAGAAAATACAAATAGCATTTGCTGTATTTGCAATGCTCGTGAGAGAAGTAGATTTGGAAATGCTGATGAGCAGTGGATTGTGTATCCCTCCTTCCATCCTGTGTCTGTCATTTTCAAGGAATAGATTAAACATTGCAAGAGTTTTCTTGTATATAGGGCCACCATGATAAATGAGATTGCAACCCACAGAGAAACCACCTGCCAGTGTCTGCAATCTCATGCTGAGGCTGATAGAGAATTCTGGTTGTTGCTGTTGCATACAGTGGAAACTCCCCCAAGGGGAGAAGGTTTGGATCAGGTATCATATCCTCATTCATCACACGCTTGCTTATGCAGAACACAATGATTAGAATATGAAAGAGGAATATTTGATACTGGTTTAGGAGAATGGACCACCTACCAATGTCCTGTCTTGAGGGAATTGGTCATCATAGATGTGTAGGGAAAGAAGCTAAGGAACAGTGAATAGCCTTGCTTCCTGGGGTGCCCTCTCAGCATCTGGCAGTCAGCCTTTGCATGACTTGCTGTGCTGGGGGTTGTATCCCACCATTCAGCATGCATTGGTAGACTGAGGCCTCGGTGAGTGTGATTTCACACTGAAGATGTGTCAAAGGAATACCGTCTAGCTGGAAATGGGAAGGTACCAAGTACTGAGCACACCCCACCTTATTCAGGAAAGCAGATTCCCTTAGGAGCATTTCTTTGAAAACACATCTGAAAGATTCAGATGCCTGAACATCATTGATGTCTTTGTCAGTTGGATACTTTGAAATGCATTAACCAAAGCTTTTAATCAGCCCATTACTGATGGAAGTCTATGCTCCAGATGGAAATTAATCACTTCTTTGATAAAGAATGGCTGAAATGGTTCTTGGTACCAAAACATCTTATGATGGTTGCTGCAGGTGCAGAAGTAAAAGCCGCCTATTCAAGGTAGTAGTTAAAGTCAATTAACAGCCAAATGCAACCCCCAAATAACAGCCAATAAAAAAGGAAGGGCCAGGCTGCTGCTTCCTAAATTGGGTTTGTTCTCTGGCAAATGACTGAATTACAGCTCTTAATAACAACGAATGCAGCCTATCGGTGCTGTCTTGACCCATTTACTAAATCATGGTGTCTCTCCCATGCCTTTGTTTGGTTGTTTTTCTTGCCCAAGACTTCTCAGAAGCCTTGAATGCAAGACATAATAACACAGATCCTGCCCTGGTAGCAAGTTGTGCAGTCTTTTGTTTCAAGCACGCAGCATGCACCCAGACTTGCTCATAAAATATCCATAGCAAAATCTCTTATACGTTTTTAAGAGCTGTGCCCTAAATCCAGTAAAAGATTGTGAGGCTTGAATAGAAGAATAATCCTTCCTACCATGTGGGTGAGAAAGGAGTTGGGAACAATCAACTGGACACACAAACGAAACATGTAAATTTGCTGACCACCAATTTTCTGCTATGAGAGCAAAGTATTTCCTGAAATTCAGTTCTTTTGTCTAAATTGTTCAAAGCTATTTTGAGTTAAAGAACAATCTTGTACATTAAACATGGAGTTGGCATAGTGAGGGGTCAGAGAAATAGAACTGTACAGGAGTCAGAAGATGGCAAGGACTATGCGTAGTGATAGAAGGTGCTTTCTGATTTCAGGACAACTAAGTTGAGGGAAAGGTGTCTTAATGGTAGAGTCATAAAGTCAGAGAGTGGTTTGGCTTGGAAGGGACCTTAAAGCTCATCCAGTCCCAACCCCCTGCCACAGGCAGGGGCACCTTCCACTAGAGCAGCTTGCTCCAAGCCCCGTCCGACCTGGCCTTGAACACTGCCAGGGATGGGGCAGCCACAGCTTCTCTGGGCAACCTGTTCCTTACCTTTGAACTATGAGGTGGCTGCTCTCGCTTTGGGACTGAGCCCTGGAAATCCAATTCTATACATTGGAAAAAAATGGTCTTCATTGTTTTACCCTG
>WYDI02024532.1:0-12769 GCA_009867235.2 Psittacus erithacus | reverse complement strand
ATTTTGAGTTAAAGAACAATCTTGTACATTAAACATGGAGTTGGCATAGTGAGGGGTCAGAGAAATAGAACTGTACAAGAGTCAGAAGATGGCAAGGACTATGCATAGTGATAGAAGGTGCTTTCTGATTTCAGGACACCTAAGTTGAGGGAAAGGTGTCTTAATGGTAGAGTCATAGAGTCAGAGAGTGGTTTGGGTTGGAAGGGACTTTAAAGCTCATCCAGTCTCAACCCCCTGCCACAGGCAGGGGCACCTTCCACTAGAGCAGCTTACTCCAAGCCCTATCCAACCTGGCCTTGAACAGTGCCAGGGATGGGGCAGCCACAGCTTCTCTGGGCAACCTGTTCCTTACTTTTGAACTATGAGGTGGTTGCTCTCGCTTTGGGACTGAGCCCTGGAAATCCAATTCTATACATTGGAAAAAAATGGTCTTCATTGTTTTACCCTGATGAGAGAGGCAGGGAACCTAATGACATCCCATGTAACCTGGGTAGATGTTCAAAGAAGGAGAAGGGAATGAGCCACTCAGAATGAAAGCGAATTGGGTGTCTACATCCCTAAGGCTCTTTATGAAATTATATACTACATCTCTTGCCAGGAGTCCTCTCATCTGATCATTTCTACAGCACTGTAATGTATTTAATTTGGAAACTTTACACTCCACCTAAGTCTAGGTTCCAGGTACTTCCTTTTCCTATTCAATGTCTTGCAGCTTAGAATCACTTGCAGATGCTTTCAGAGTGCATTTTGCTCTTTAGACATATCTGGGATCATCCATAGGATTTCAGAGGTATAAATGGGGCTCACAAGCACTTGGTTTTGCTCCCGTGAAAACTGGGAGTGGACTAGAAGAGGATGGAGACATTGCTTTTACTAGGAGCTGGGTGCTCCTGTCACTGCCTGGGGCTGCAGAGACCCTTGCACTTTCCAAGGCCCATTCTGCTTAGGCAATGTGTACCTCTGTCCTGAGGTAAGTTACAGCAATAAGTGGTGTTGGTATTTATTGTAAAAGCTTACAGTGGTATGGAAATTCAGATTCAGTTGAGCCTCACTCAACCACCACCAAAGGTGGATTCCTTGATGGGTCAGAAACTCCCTTAAATCCAAAAGCCATGCGCTCTGTTAAAAGAAGCAAATAGTAAACCTTCATAATGCATTCTTGAGAGCATTAACTGTATGTTATGAATCCACTTTAGTTCACAGATGCGTCGTGTATTAACCTCACTGGTTGTTGATGTCATTCCTCTGAGCTTGGTGGAACTCCTTGAGTGAGCAGAATCAATGTTCTCTATTGAGAAACAGGCTAGGGGACAACATAGCCTCCACATACCCTAGGGCTTCACTCTGAAGAAAATCCCTGTGACAGAATCTTCAGTAACTCGCTTTTCACAACTTTAAAAACAAAGTTTACTGTAAATATTAATTTGGGATTTTTCTATCTCGGTCATCTGCTTTTTAAAATGACTTCTTACTAGAACTGTCTTTGGAGCTTGTGATTCTCTTTTCTACTTTCAGTTTCCCTACTGTGCTGCCTTGGTTCTAAGTGGCCTGTGGTTTTCTGAAGCTGTAGCTGTGATGTTTGCTGTGTTTTCCTATACAAGACCTGTGTTTAAAGAAAACCCCCCAAACAACCAAAACCCAAATGACCAACCAAAAAATAACCTAGTCAAAATCTAACTTTTCCCATGCATTTAAGTTACTACTGTCAAGACATGTTTAACATACATGGTATAATTGCTTTGCCAAGATACTGTGTTGACACCAACCACACTTGTGCCTATTTCGAGGTTTTCAGTCACATTTTTATTGTTAAGTAAAACACACCCCCGTTGTGTAGGGAGTGTGCATGCACAGATCAACTTGAACATGGGATATGTGGATATTTGATCATACCTGCAGCTGATGAAGTCTGCACAATCATAGTCTGCTTCCTTTGTTTGCTTGTTTTAGAAGCCACAATCTCTGTCTTGCATTTATGTCACTGGACCCTAAGTAGTATCAGGAGGCTTCTGTATTGGATGTGACCTCTGGTGAGGAATTACAACTAACAGGGAATTCCAGTGAAGATATGAATCAAAGGGCAGGTTCTGCCCCTCTTCCTCCAAGGGAGAGATCCTCTATTCCCTGGGAAGTGCCACCCCACTGGTTTTCTATTTTCCATAAGTTAGTAAGTAGGGACCAAACATGTAAATGTGAAGAGCTGTGTCCCATGTGCTGCGCTCCACACTGGCGCTGCAAACACCCTGCCTTTGCTGTCTTGCAAAGCTGCACTTGCCATGTTGGGCTTGGCAGCTGCCCGAAAATAACCATTTCCTTCAGCTCTCATTTGCCTGTAACAATCTTGAACTCATTGACCTTTGTGCCTATTAATTATTGATATAACGTTGCATTATTTAGGCTTGTTTGAGCAGACAGATACATTATGACCAGACAGACATTTGCCAGACAGGCTGATGGATAACATCCTAAAAAAAGTCTCAAGTTGCCTTGGTACAACAAAGGGCTGTAACTTCATTACCTTCCCCTTACCCCCGCCTCTCGCTGGCAAATTAGTGCTTAAAACCTCACTAGGAATCTTAAGAATAATAGTGATCTCTTCAGACAATGGGCTTCATCTTGACTGTGTTGGCTTTGTGGTCCTAATGCTGGTCAAATACACAGAGGAAGCTTCTTAACCAATCCTCTGAAGCTGTGTTTCTTAAGATACAACCAATTGTTTTGTTTTTCAAGCCCTTACCATGAAAAGGAGAACTGATTTCTCCCTGGTTGCTATGAGCTGTATTGCAACACTCCAGAGACACAGACACAGCTTGATGTGTATCTCCCAGGGAAACCTGCCTTTGATTTCTCTCAAACCCCACCGCAGTCATTTTGTCTATGGATCCAAGAAAAAGGCGTATCACAACGAATTATCTGTAATTTAAAACATGCATGTGGAGCAGCTCTGAACCTTTGGAGCGGCAGCATAGCTTCAGCTGAAACCAGAAGGAAGGCAGACAGTCCTCCGTGGCAGTCCTATCAGGATGCATCACAGGTGACGAGCAACACTGAATGCACGACAAGCTCGTGAGTGCCTGCGTGCTGCCTCTTCCCTCTCTGCTTGTCATGCTTTGCTGTGTCGCAACCTGCTCTGATGTCAAAATCCTACTGCTCCATACGTTGTCTCTATGAAAGCAGAAGAGGCAGAAAAAGAGGAAGGAAAGCAGAAGAAGGAGGAGAAGGAGAAGAAATGTAGTCTTAAGTGTTATAAATCTGGCAGCTCGTTTGTTTTCCAGGAGAAACAGTCGGGTTTAGGGAAACAATTTCAGAAAGACTCAGCTGTTGTTTTCAAAGGTGATCTAGAGCCAATTTCTTCACGTCGTGTGGATCCTTACTGCTGCAGTTGGACACACACTGTGGGGGTCTTAGAGCCCTTGATGCCTTGGGGAACTGTGTTGAATTCTTTCACCCTCTGTGTAAAAGCAAAGTCAGATTCCCAAATGAGACCCTTCCGTCTCATTTCTGATTCACTGCTACAGCACAGCAGTGCCTGAGTGCCCAGGGAAGCTCCCTTGTTTCAACCTCAACTTGACCGATGTGTTTGACCCCATCACTCAGGGTCATCTTTCTCGTAGGCTTTCCTTACTGTGTGGCCACACTAGCATTTTCCCTGGATTTCAGGAACACCAGCTGCATGTGCTACTCTTCCACAAACCAGGACCTCATCCTCAAAGCTAGTGTTCATCCCTTCATTTCCCCCTGTTCAAGAACACTCTTTCCCAGAGGTCCAGCCTTCTTCAGCAGGAGGGGATCTGTTCAGAAGAGATGCTTTAGGTTTGTCAAAATCTATTAACAACAGACCTTGACAAAACAATAAATGAGGAAACCTGCACTGCTCTATAGCGTATTGTGGATCTTGGTCAGCATCTTTGAGATGTCCAGGTTTCCCCCAGCTCATGGCTTCTCACACAGTTTATGCGGTCTCTTCCTCTTGCTGACCTTTTGTTGTTCTTTTTCCAGACTGATTAGCAAGGAACCAGCATCTTTTATCTCCTTTGTCATGTATCTCCTTCATCCAGTGTGTCCATCAGTGCTATCAGGCAATACCAGCCTTCCACTAGACAATCAGTTCCCACCTCTTTGAAACCTCTACTTGAAAGATGGTTTTTTGAACCATCTCTTTTTTCCAGCACTTCTCCATTTCAATAGCTGAGCATCACAGCTTAGCAGCCTTCACTTCTAGTCCTGGGTAAGATGGAAGAATTCATCCTGCTGCACATTGTGGGTTTTAGCTCTATGTAGGGACAGAGAAGCAACTAACTCCCACACTCCAATTGAATTTTAAGTCTGACATGAGTAAATATGCAAAATGCAAGTCCCTAACACTGAATTCACAGACTCCCTGTGGACTTTCTGAATTATTTCAGGCTACTTTACTGAAATTGAATTACATAAAAGCCATACAAACCAGCACATTATTATGTAAAACTCCACAAAACAAGTGCTGTGATTTTAACTGAGTTGAACAAATAAAACATTAAGTGTCATTTTTGTTCAGGGCCATGTGTTAGCTTTTGAAAACAAAAAGGAAATCAATGAACCAAGTCACACAAAACATGTCTGCAGAATAATGATAAAACATATACTGTATCTGGATGTCTTGTGAGAGTGGTTTTAATTCTTGCTGCTGCTGTGGCTGGAGGCTTTTGCTGTGCAAAAAAGGCTCCACTGTGCTTATGTTACAATACAGAATGGGGTTTATTCCTACTGCATCAGGAATAATGTAATCCTCTTGCAATAATGTGGTGGGTTCTGAGTCCTTCAGCTGAGACCCCTTCTTGGGGATGCTGGAACCTTGCAGTAAGACACTGTTCAGTCCTGTCTGTGATACCTGTCACCTCAGCCTGCACAGGACATGAAGGAGACTGACCTTATCTTTGGTGTCCAAACCCTAACTTTAGAGACTAAGAAGTCCAAAGGAAGGGTCAGAGTGTGACCAGCTGAATTTAAGCACTCTTATACCAGAATTTCTGTCACTGTGCTCCTAGAGTTCTGTTAAAGAAGCCATATGAGAAGTGGTGTGTTTCTGTTCTCCCTGTTATGTGCAGGCTGCATTTTGGGAAGGGAGACTGTGGTGATGGCTCTGACAATGACAAGGAGACTCCCTTGCAATATACGGGATAGGAATTCACTTGCCTACAGTTCATACCAGGATTAACCAAAAAGGCACACTCAGAGGTATTAACGTCTTACCAAAGGTCTCTTTGGTAACTAAAGATCTGTCTGTTCCCCAGATTCATCCTATCATCTGCCTGAACTTGTCTTCTACAGATGCTGCTGCAGCCTGGATCCTGGTCCCATGTGCTGCTGGAGCGCAGGTACCTGAATCCTGCAATCCTGCCATGGCATCTTTGTCGTGCTCAAGGCAGTGCAGTTGTGGTGCATTTCTGTCAGTGTTCAGGGCATAGGCCAAAAGTATGACATCTTCATTAGTTTTTTCTTGCCGAGCATGATTTCATAATGTAGGTACATGTGTTTAGCTGTCAGCTTGATTCTTGCAACAAAAGGAAAAGCAAACGAGTAATAAATAGAGAAGTTGCACAAGCCAACCTTTAAATAATGACATTGGGTGGAACACGTGAAATAGGAGCTGTGGCTACAAAGCAGATTACTGTTTCCTACTTCTGTGAGTGTGATAGAAATTACAGCTATTTAAAATGCTGCAGCAACTAAGGAGAATACTGAAAGCCTAAAGATGCCTTTCTATCCATCCTGCTACTCCTGTTTGGGGTTGGTAGAGTAAGAAGTGAAGAACTGAGCCCCAAGCTTCATGCTCTTTCACTGAAGACTGGTTTAGTTCCAGTGTACTGAGCAAAAGCGTTGCAAATACATGCTCCTGTTTTCTGATGTGACAGTCACTGGTGCTGCAGAAGGCTCTGAGGGCCCAAGTCATGAAGAACTGAGTAATCAGGGACTGACTTTTCAATACTCTTTTGAATGGCTGTGGGAAGGGATCTCTAAATACATAGAAAAAATCAGGCCTTAAAAATGGAGGCATGGTATTACAAAAATATGGAAACATGGCTTTTAAAAATCCTCCATCTTTTCACTCTTTTAAAGGTCTTGGTTTAGCTGTAGAAGGCAATGACTCATTTTTGCAGCATTTCATCTATTACATGAAATATACTTTTTGATGAAGGCAGGTTAATGTGACCAGTAGATGCATATTCATCTATCAGTACAGTTGCATTTAAATCAATGAGTAGTTTAAATGATTAATACCAGCCCAGATTTCTTCAAACATCATCATTTAACATGAACCCACAAAGATCTTATTTTAAAAAACCTAAAATACTTCTTCACATGTTTGGTTTTTAAACTCTGGTGGTATCATAGAACTGAAATATGAATACATTTAGAATGGCAGAATGTCCTCATGTGTTCTTGTAATATTAATGCTTCCAAAAA
Organism: Psittacus erithacus; assembly: GCA_009867235.2. Lineage (NCBI taxonomy): Eukaryota > Metazoa > Chordata > Aves > Psittaciformes > Psittacidae > Psittacus > Psittacus erithacus. Next base: position 6,322 of record WYDI02024532.1, on the reverse strand, counting down.
CACATTGGAAAATTCAGATTTTGAAAAGAAATAGTGAACTTTAGTGTTTCTTATACCAGCTGTGGCACAACGTATTCAGACTTCATTATTTGCAGGCCAGGATCACAGAATTCTGGAAAGAATGAGGAAAATGGGCTCTTTGGGACAGAGATCTGTGAAATACCACGCACCGGAGCGATTCTTCTAGCCCCCAGCTTGTCCTTTGCTGTGCTTTTTCCTGGGGACTTCTCTGTCTTGGGCAGCGAGTTATCATGATGAATTATCCTGATGCCCCACAGCTGACCCCAAGCAGTTCTCTTTCTGGGGAGCCTCGTGTGCCCTTCCTTGTCAAGGCATCACACGTGTCCACTGAAGATAGGAGCGTGTAAGAACAACCCCCTTGCCTCAGAGCAGAGAGGAACAGAAATAACAAGCGCTATGTGTGTATGAGACAAAAGCAGCTTCAAACCCAAAAGATCTTGAGACCTCCATTTGAGCGTATTTCAGCTTACAAAGACACACTGAAACTCTTGTCCCTAACGTGTTTTTTGCAGATACCTTCTACACTTAATGATAGTACAGTAGTAATCTCTAGGACTTTATTCCTTCTCGTATTAAAGTTATAACCTTGCTTTGATTGTGATTTAACTTAGTTTATCATCTAGAGCAAATAATGCTCTTGATGAAGATGTTAACAACAGGTTTGTTGTCTGTTTAAATCTAGACATAAACATGACCTTTTCGCATGCATTTTTCACCAGAAAACCAAAAACCTGGATATGATATTATCTGCAATTATTTGCTTAATCAACATCTTTTTTTAATGAAATGCTAATGTTTTACGGGGGAGGGAGGGATAATTTTCTGGGCAGTTCTATCCTGAACTAAACCCACCCAACATGGATATAATCAAGATTTTACAGCTACTTAAATGGATCAGAGCAAGAGGGAGTCATTTACACTCGGTGTGGAGATTGGTGCACATGGACCACCATCAGAGATCCTTGACTGAACCTCAAGAAGAACGCTATTAAGCTTTTTGCATTAATAAACCATTCCTCTAGTGATAGTGGGGCTAATTTTTAATTGATACACTTAAATCAATTCCTTCATGGACAGACATTTGTTCATTATGAACTCGTTTTAAGCATGGCCACTCTCGGAGAAAGCAAGCTAATATTGTTCCGTCAGCAGTCAGGTGCATTAGAGAAGCAATCGCTATATGTCTCCTCCTGATGTGTTTTGATGGTGCTCATTTCTTCTGGCATGCTTTTAGCTGCCAGTGATTCAGATGTGTCAGCTACTATAGCTGTAAGAAAACATTGATGAGGGATTTATAACACCCAGGCTTCAACTTACTGACCTGAAAAATGGCTCAGTAGTTGCTTTTGAAGCAGAATTGGTTTTATCCATACAAAAAAGCATACTTCCTAAGTTCCCCTATCCACATTTTAATGAAACATTTAATCCTGGATATAATTCATGGCTCTTGTCAGATGGAGTTTTCTCTATGAAGCATAGTTGGGGTAGCTGCTGAATTTATGGAAAGGGATCAACTTAATCTCTTTAAAAGTGAAATTGTCTTGTAAAGTGTCAGTTGAACTCTATTGTATGGTGGTTCTGCAGTGTCTCACTGTCTATACCAAGGAGGAGCTTCTCCAGGCAGAGCGATGCTAGAGCTTTGTCAGGGAATGGTTGTCCAACGAGGGGTGCTCTTCAGAGCAAACAAAATTTACTGTTATGCTTCATTATATTGGTTTCAGAGCAGCTGCCGTCTGAAATCAGGTCTCTCCAAGCTAGGTGTTGAAAAGGTACAAAGGAGAGCATAGCCTCTGCACCAAAGGTTAACACCGCAGAGATAGGTTAGAAGAGTCGAAGGGTTGCAGAGCTCTCTTGCTTCCAGCTGAATTCCAGAGGTGAGATCAGATAGCTGCTGTCCTCATTCCAACAGAAATCTGGTTGCACTTCCGAGCAAGCTCTTCCAGCGTAAACCCCAATAGATTATTAAATAATGAACCGGATGTATCTAATAGAGGAAGAGCTCCCCGAGACATGTCAGCTCTGGGCCATTCATGCTAAGTTTGTTGAAAGCTTTACTAGATCTCCTGAAAGAAATAGGTAACCTGCCCAACAGCAGTCCCACTGGGTGAAGTCAGGAGATCCTGGTTCACTTTTCAGGCTAAGGTATTCCTGTGTGCTTGGATTAGCTGTTCAAGCCCGTTCTTTCTCAATTTACCAGCTGCAAAATGGGAATGACAATATTTCCCTCACTGACAAGGAACGGTCCTCTACTTCAGGTACTATCCTAAACTATCAGATAGATCTGGGATATACTCTTGGGCTGTTTACTCTCAAGTAAATAGGGTCTCCCGTGCGCAAGTTAAATGGGATATCTCTCATACGGCCTTGTTTTGTGGGTTAGGTGGATGGGGGAGGACAAGTAAAGGGGCCTGCATTTTTTAAATGGTTTCTCTGCTGCAAATCAGTTTAAGTGTTTAAAAGCTACATAAAATCATCCCTTGTTGATATTGGACAGAAGGATTCAGATTATTTGGCTTTGAAGTGCATCAGAAAGTGGCTTCTTCCCCTCCTTTCTCCAGCAACTACTATAATATTTCTTCTGTCCCACAGGCAGAATATAGCTTCCGGTACAGGCTACCCCTGGAGCACCTCAAAGGGCATCTCTGACAGAGCCACAGGGATTTTGCAGTGTATAATTCATAACCAGAAACACTTCCCTTATGGACAGGTTCCTTGACACACCTCAGACTGAGGGCGGACAGTTGTAGTTTGCCTTTGGTTTCAGGAGACTGGGTTAACCTCCCTTCTGCAAGTCACTAGTGGGGGTATTTAGCTCTTGTCACCCCTCCTGCTGCAGTGGTGGAGGTGAAATAGAAGTTATTGAGCATTGGAAAAGCAGAAATATGGGAAAAGAAGAGGAAGATGCCCCTTTGTTCTGCTTGCCTTGAACTTTAGCATTTAATCTTAAGACACATTCTGTCCTTGGCCTTTAGATTGAAAGCACTACTTACAAGAGTGGTTTTTGTGGTATCAACCTCTCTGGAAATAGGGTGGAAGCAAAGACCATCCAGCCACGGTCAGACAGCTGATGGCTTTTGGTCATTACCGCACCAGTCTGGATGTCAATCATTTCTGGTGCAGCAGGAGAGTGAGTAAAGGAGCTATTCCCTTCTGGAGGAGACTGAAAGTGTTTGGGGCCCTCATACCAGATGAATGGGCTGGCTGGCAGGGAAAGCAGAGCTGCATTAAGGTGCTCAGTTTGTAGAAAAGAATCGCAGAATCGGCTAGGTTGGAAAAGACCTTTAGGATCATCAAGGTATGATGCTACCTTACCGTGCTCACAGAGGGGACTGGGAGATGGCAAAGGGAGCAACTGCAGACCTGCAGCTGCAGAGGTGCAGAACCCTGTTCCTTGGCCTGAGGAGACAGCAGAAAATGCTGCTGCTGTTTTGGAGGAGCAGAAGGAAACTGAACCCACTTCCCTCTCCTTCTCCCAGCCCTCTCCCCATGCGCTGAGCCCTTCCAGGCTCCTCCAAGGGGGCCCCAGACACTTCCCCGCTGTGCTGGGAGTTCCTACCTGCTCACTTGTTTACAGTTCCCCTGCTCAGACCTGATGTCTGCTTTCTCCTTTCTGCTAATTGGCAGACAGAGGCCTCAAGGGGTTTGGTTTGGTGCCATCAGACTCCTGCTAACTCCGGCAGTGGTGTTCTTCCCCAGACAATGACTTCAGTAGCCTCCGGGCACCCCAGAACCTCCTAACAAACATCTCTCATAACTGCCTTATTAACTGATCTCTGTAGTAAGATAATAATAAACACCCTTACTTGTGTCTTGGCTCAGCCAAAAATACTCTCAAGTGGACTTAGCAATGCATAAAATGAATAAATGATTTATGTTTACTATTTTTAATGGAGCTACTTATTAGCAACCCTCTAATAGAGCAACGTAAAAACACTCCTGAATTCGTTACGGATTTAGAAGGTGGTAATGAAAAGCTGTAGGGAAGAAAATGGGGAACCACTCCCTGAGCCAAATTCTGCTCTCAGCTGTATTTAAAGTTCTTGCTGAGTTGAATCCTAGAGAGGATTTTGGCCAGAAAAGCATTGAAATGGAGAGAAATCTCTGTCATCTGCTCATTCCAGCTCACCCATTCAGAACCTGTAACAGCCAAGAGAAGGGTGCCTGCCCTGGAAGGGCAGACACAAAAACACAAGTGCAGGACGTGTCTATCTGCAGCAGATCAGAAGAGCTGTGTTTACACATGTACTCAACATTGCTGCCTGTACAGGGCATGAGGCAGTGGGAGATTTTACCATGGCAGCCTGAAGCCAGCACCATGGCAGGATGCAGATTGTACAGTGCCAGCATCAATGATGCTGATGGGAAGTGGGAAGGTTCATGTAACAAATCTTCACAAAGTGCTAAGAACACTAATTAGGTTAGGAAGGCATAGTGGCCCTTGGAGAGAGCCGTGACATGGGAGTCAGGGGACATGAATGCTGTGCATTGCACTGTTGCTGGGTGACAAGAAATGTCACCCTTCCTTCATGTCCTCTATAGAAAAGTGAAGGCACTGACCTTTGTGTTTAAGGACCAGGTGCATTTAGGCCTTGATGTATGGGAACAGAGCGTATGAACTCTTCACATGTATTTCCACAACCCAACTTCTACTACCCAGCTCTTCACAGTGGGTGGGTTTACCCTGATTTAATACCTCAGCCACAAATACTGTTTGCTATGCTTTTCCTGAAAGGAAGAGATGGGAGCCTAGCACAAGCTGCAGTGACACACAGCACACACAATTCCTACACACAGTTGTTTGACCAACCATTTAAATCACATTGCTTTATTCCAACTCCAAGAGAAGTTCTGTGCCCTGCCTCCTGCTTACTTTCGAAGCTCTTCTGCTGATCTCTCTTTAATGAAGATAATGATGTGAGCACATATCCAGCTTGTGGGTTTATCCTGAGATACATATTTAATATTTAGAATATTTCATTTTGCATGCACCCTGTCCTCCAAAAGCCAGTAAAACACTTTTGCAAGTACCATTAAATACCTGCAGATAGATTCTTGCTGTCTTCGCTTGCTTCCGTTGTGAGAATTAATAATGTTCATCAGCTGAAACTCCCCACAGAATCTGAAACTTGCCTAGCAGCACCATTAAAGGCATCTGATTTTTCTTCTAGATAGACAGGATTTCAGCACTGTCTGAAGAATCAGGACACTTTAAGGTGCTACAAGTGTCAGATCATTAGTCTCTGGAGATGCAAAAGAATTTCCCAACCTATCATTTATTCACTAATGTGTAAATGAAACATCCTGTGGATATCATCAGCATTTCTTAGGCAGCCCTATCCGTCAGTCACATACAAGCCAAAGGCTACAGAATTACACTTGTCATGAAGAAATACTGTATTTTAAGCTAACGACCATATCGACCTCTCTGATGTTTCTTAAGATGATCTATTGCTCTATTTTTTTTAGTCTGCCGAAATAAAACCAAGTTTGCTTCAGGGCAGAGACAGTCTAAAAGCTTGTGCTAATAAATCTATGCAAGTTTAGGAGCGCTTAATACATATTCTGCTTCAAGCGCTTTTTAAATGCATTATCACCTTTAAGTAAATACAGTGGAAGGCTGCCAAATGGTTGGATGCTGTTCTCTGTAAATTTATGCATTTGTATCATTAACGCAATGAAATGTTTAAACTTTCATTGGATTTTGCTAACTGATTTGCAGTTTGAATGGTAGTAATTTTATGCATTTATCAATTGCTGTTTAAGTAGCTGCTATAATATTTCTGTTTAGGCAGGAAAAGCACACTCATCAAAATACTTATCATCTAAATTAGATTTGGGATGAAGTATTTGAGTGATCACAAAACAGAGGACATATCCAAGGTATAGAGTTCAGAGCTGCACATTCGTGATAGGAAACAATATTGAGCCTTGAAGAAATGTATTTGGGGGTGACTCAGGTTCTTAGCGTACTGGGCAAATCCTCTGCTGCACGCTTGTGATGCAAGTGGGTCTAAAGGATGCCTTGTCATAATTATTATCAATCTATCATGTGTTGCTGTTGTGCTGGGAAACCATGGCTCTGTTGGTGGCTGTAACAAGTTGAGAAGATAAGACTTGTCCCTATGAGCTGACATCCCAAAGATGCATGGCCGCTTTATGCAGCTGTATATCTGGACCTGCTTGAGTGAGTCCAGAGGAGGCCACAGAGATGCTGCAAGGGCTGCAGCAGCTCTGCTCTGGAGTCAGGCTGAGAGAGCTGGGCTGGGGCAGCCTGGACAAGAGAAGGCTCCTGAAGGGGAGA
>WYDI02024531.1:0-12048 GCA_009867235.2 Psittacus erithacus | reverse complement strand
GTGCTGAGGCGCTGGCACAGGGTGCCCAGAGAAGCTGTGGCTGCCCCATCCCTGGCAGTGTTCAAGGCCACGCTGGAGAGGGCTTGGAGCAAGCTGCTCTAGTGGAAGGTGTCCCTGCCCGCGGCAGGGGTTGGAACTGGTTGAGCTTTAAGGTCCTTTCAACACAACCCAGTCTGTAATCCTGTGATCATTCACAATTCACATTCAGTACTTGCTGCAGCTAGGACAGAACATAGGAAATACAGCAAAATATGCAGATGATGCTGGGCCAGGTCAGCAGCTGGTACAGCTCCCCTACCCCAAATGTAACCCCTCTCTATGATTACTCACCCTTGCCCCTGCAAATCACTGCTGCATTCTATCCCCATTGCAAACAGCAAAGCACGAGACATAAATGCTCATGTGAGCCAGCACAGGAGTGGTTAAACCCTGCTCGTCACACAGGGATGCTGATAAACACCTTCTGAGACAACAGAGCTACTGTGTGATATCCACTGGCATCTGCCTGGTGATGAATCTCAGTGCCATGGGTTATGCCAGCCCTGCGTCAGGGTGGCTGGAGAGCTGGGCTCTGTCACCATGGCTGCACCAGGCATCGAGGCTTTAGGAGGAAACAGGGCTTCAGCTGCGAAACAGAAAATGCCAGTGGCAGCTCTAACAGGATTTGACAGCACTTACTCAGCTTCCTGGTGCTCTGAAAGAGAAAACTGCCTGTAATGAAGTGAGGAGGAGGGGGCCTGGCTGGAGGCGCTGGCAGCAACGTGCATGGGTATGTCCACACTCACACCTGAGACCCTGATGGCTCCAATTCCTCCCCCTCTTCATCCTCAACAGAGGAAGGCTGGGGTATTTCCAGGCTTAGGGAACTGTTCCTACACGGTCAGGAGCCTTTGTGCCCCTCACAGTGACACAGCAAGCCAGGACGTCACCCGATGCTTACCTAGTGTCTGCCACCAAGGGCTGTGAAGGCAATAGGATGAACACAGCCACCCCTTAATGGCACCGGTCTTACCTAAGGACAATCTGGGAACATGTAGGAATACAGGAGAAAAAGCTGCTCTTTTTCCTGTCGGATCAGTTAGCTGTAAATACCGAGCAGTGAGCTGACGCTGTGTATTTTTGTTCTGGATTGGAGAAAACATCAAACCCAAATTTCTTTATGAGAAAAACAACTGCCTCTGGCAACCTGTATCTCCAAGTGTTTGGCGGTATCTCTTCTCTATGATTAGATATTCCTGGAAGAAAACCTCACTTATGCTCTGCTTAGAGACTGCTGGTATTTACACACACTTACACGGCTAAATACCACCCAGTGCTGCTTCACCAAGCCAAGCTTGGATGGTACGAGAGACACGAAACTACAGCTTTATGTTAAAGCTAATTTAAAGCACCAGTCCTTATCCAGATACCTTTATCAGCCCCAAAATTACAACTGTTCCTGACAGATCAATTACAGAAAACACCAAAACTGAACATGATGCCCTGTGGACACTCCCTCAGAGCCACCCCTCCAGGCTGCCCTTCTCTAACCCCTATTCGATGCTTTGCCTCTCTCTTAGCAAGTGAAACGGGGCAGCTGTGAGCGGCGCTCACAGGCAGGATCAGTTACCTGGGATGCACTGGCAGCAATTGGGTTTAAACCTGTATCACCCACTGGACTTTGATCTGGCCAGTGTTTATTGTTCCCTGTCTTGGAAGCAGAGCAAACAAACAGCTCTTTCAGGGCCAGGCAGTGAAACCTGGCAGGGAGTTGCTAGGCAGAGGCTGAATGCTGATGGAGAATGACCCCACAAAGCCTGGAGGTAACTGTGGAAAATGAGGAATCTGGCAAAAAGTGTGGTTTTGACACCAAAAAACATCAAGAAGCTGCCATGCCACGTGTCTGAATTTGGCAGCTCCTGGAGCAAAGGGCTGTACCGAGAGATGCAGTGATTCACTGCAGACTGTACCCAGTGATGCACGGTGGTTCGCTGCAGCTGGGAGCAAGTGGAAGCAGGGGGAGGCAGAGCAGCCTGGTTTAGATTTACACTGCAGAGAAGCAGATGAGGGAAGAAAGGGAGTTAAACTTGTCACCCTCGGATCTGGCAGCTGCAGCCTGCCGCCTACAGCTTGGTGCTGGAGACCCATTAACAGCGGCACCAGCCCAGACCACCACAGAGGTGGGAACATGATGCAGTAAAGGCAGGAGCAAATGAGGCACAGACTGATGTCAATGATGCATGCAGGGATGTGGCCAAAAGGGCCACAGAAAAGAGACCAATAGCTTGAAATGCAATTGCTTTTACACAGGAGATGGCTCTCAGGCTCTGAGACCCTCCTGGGAAGTGGGTGCAGCAAGGGACCACGATGGTTTGGCCCAGAGCTGAATGGCCACCTGGACGTGAACACAGTGCTGACCCACACCACCCTCTTCTCTATGGGTTAAACTATGCCACAGACCCACAGCAGCTTGAAGAGAGGGATCAGAGATGCACAGCAGCAGCACTGCCCCAGGGACAGCATCACCATCACCTTTGCCTCCCAGGAAGCAGCATGTCCCCTGCAGCACCCTGAGCATCCCTGCTCAGGGCACCATGTGCACTGGGTCAAAGCAATGCTATTGTCCTGCCTTCCTCTCCTGCCTGCCCCCAGTGACCCCCTGAGCCCTTCCATGGTGTCTGCATGGCGAGCAGTCAGGCAGGGGCCACAGATTCACCCCTCTGGCAGAAGCAGGGAAAGGGGGACCAGGCAGGGCTCAGGTTTTAAGCAGAGGTGGAGAAGGAGCTTGACCCCTGTGTGCCAGGTTCACAGCCCTGTCCTGCCTTTTCCTGTCTCACTGCTGCCCTGTGCTATGCCCACTTCCCCTGCCCAGCAGCAGCACCAGTGCATCCATCCCCTCCCCTGGCCACTCTCTGCTCTCTGACACTGGGTGCTGCGCTTCTTCCCCTTGCTGCTTCTCGCTTCCACTCCTCCTCCTCCTCTCTAGCCTGCTCTGCCCCATCCCTGCAGCCATGACAGCCCAATCCACAGGCAGGCAGTGATGCTGCAGCAGCCAGCATAGCCAGAGGAGGTCCAGCAATGCTTTGGCACTGCTGCTCCACCAATGCTTGCTCTCACCCCAGAAGCTGCCATGGCAGTGGGTGCTCCCTCCCCTGCACAAGGATGCCTTGTTGCACAGGGTGCTGTGGGTGCCTGCATCCTCTGTCTGCATCCTCCGGCAGGGCTCTGCCTCTGCCAGCACCTCCCTGAGGACCTGACCCACTTTTGGCTGCGGCAGAGCAGGGAATGCCTGGTCCAGCTGGCCCCGCTGCTCCCTCCTGCCATTCCCCTCTCTTTGATGTTCAGTGTAGGAGAATAATAAGGTGTTCCTGTGCCTTGCTGCTGGAGAGCATCTGAGGGGCAGGCACTGAGTAACTCTGTGTTTGAGACTGTGAAGATATAGTGGATAGAAGCTGCAGCATCATCTGCCTCCCATCCACCTGACCCCACCGAGGCACCTCTCCCCACAGACATTTGTTCTTTTGAACCCCCAGCTGAGACTGCCACTAACTTACTGAGCACTATTACTCTTCTCGATAATACTCTAGATGAAGGGACACGACCCTTTTGGGAGTTGAACTGAGTCAAGTTCAACTTTACTATAGACTATAAATGCCAGCACATATTGAAGCAGCCCTGATGGAGGGTATGAGCACACCACTGACGGAAAAGCTGTACTCACCCTCTCCAGGTCTTGCCTGAGGTGCATGAAGAGCTTTAGGCGTCGGTAGAGAACGTCCTGTTCTTGCTGGGCCAAGTTGTCCACTTCATCTGTTTTTGGTGTCAGCAGTGGTTTGTTGGAATTTGCTTTCCTCTTCAGCTTCCAGTACTGGTAGACAAAATCCACCAGTGATTCGCTCAAGTCCAGGTTCTCTGCCACCTCCGAAGGCTTCACGAGCTCATAGAAGTCCTCCTCCAGCTGCTGGAGCTTCTGCTTCCGCAGCGTGACCTTCTCCAAGTCCAGCTGGGTTTGGTCAGGCTCTGTCCGTGCCTCCTCGGGCAACTTAGTGGCACCGGTGCTGTGCTCAAGGCAGAAGGACTTGAACTTCACTTCGTCGTTGTCTGCTAGGATAGTCCGCATGTCGAGGTTGTGGTCGAAGGCGCAGGTGACGTGGAATGCAGTGACACAGGCGGGCATGGAGCACTGCAGGGACAAGGACAGGGCTTATGGCCAGGACAAAGCACCTACTGCTTCCTACAAACCCAGTGACACCCATCTGAGTGACAACACCTACCATGAAGAGATGGATGCTCCACAACAGGTACTCCTTTATTGCCCAAAGTCTTAAGACATCTATGAGCCAGACACCCAAGCAGAAGAAACCCAGGGTTCACCAGGTATCAGCAGGCATCTTCCCACCTTACCAGTTTTAATCCTTCTCTCTGCTGGGCTCTGCTCATCGTTCACCTACAACAAACAGGAGCTTCCAATGGTTCTTCCAACAAGACATGACAACAGCAGGAGCCAGCAAGATGCTCACAGACTGTCAATGGATTTCTCCTGATGGAGAAATCTTCATCTGCATTTCACCCTTAAACTACTCCAGTTACCACATCTAAAGCTAATATGCTGTTTTTATTGAAAGCATACAGAACATGTCAGTGTTTATGAGTGAACATGGGATCTCAGACACAGCCAATACTCCCGGAGCACGATGCTGTTCTCCTCTGGAAATCACACAGCCTCTAATTAGCTCCATTTAAAAATGGGAGGGAAAAAAAGGCAACTCAACATCTCCAGAGCAGAACGTCACAAAATGAACCTTTCAGAACGGGTACAGTGGCTGGACTGCTGTCAAACTTATATCACATTAATATTACAACAGTCCCCCATGGCTTATATTACTTTGGATCCCACAGGCAACAAACCTCAGCCTGGTTTCCTACAGAGAAACCCCCCTAAGCCAGTGCTGTGCCTGTGTCCATGTCACCACCTTCTCCCCCTCTACTCATTAACTGGTTTTTAATGGCTCTGAGTATCAGGTAATTATTTCTACCATAACCCATAAGAAATCAGTCTATTCCAGCTGCTAATGACCAGTTAAACTGCAATAATGAGACATCTGAAGTGAGCTATTACTGTAGGCACGGTATTTCAGTGTTTATAGAAGAATTACTCTTGTGGGGGATGAAGATGCAATTGTGGCCTCAAGGACCAGGTGGAGGCACATGAAATTTCCTGGATGTTGACCACAAACCATTTGGTTTAACTAGGGCTCTGCTGCACTTTAATTCTCAGAAAGAGGAACAGAAAGCGTATGCTCTGTTAGGAGCCGAGGAACAGAAGCTGTACGGCTTTTTATCCTCATCCCATCGGCCCTGAAAGCCTTCTCCATCACCCAGCATGTGAACTTCTGACATTGCTGCTTTTAGACGTTTTCCCTTGACTTTGCTTAAGAAGCTGCTGGTGCTTATGGAAGCAGAGACTTGCCCGGATACCGGGGCCAAGAAAAGCATACGCAAGTGCTGTCCAAGCCCTCCACTTCTAGGGCTCTCCAAGCCCGGCTCTAAAGCCTCCAGTGGGAAGAGCTGAATGCAGCCTTCCCATGGCCGAGCCCTGAGCTGTACTAGCATGGCTCCAGCAGTGACACTGGGCACTAACTCCTGTAGACACCAAATGCAGGCAGACTATGAGCTCCTAATCCCTGCTCACCTTGTTGGAACTGGACGAGCTTTAGGGTCTCTTCCAACACAAACCATTTTATGATTCTATGCTCCTGCCAAGTGCCTGGAGCCTGGCACCACAGGACCCATGGGACAAGCCCTGTTGCAGCCTCCCATGTGGCTGAAGCACCAGCTCCATTCTCAAGTATTTAGTTTTGGTGATGAAGGAGGGACAGAGGGAGCTCAGCCTGACTTGAAGCTTCCAGATCTATTTGGTGCAGTCAGGGTATCACACACCGGCTTTTAAAGCTCTGGCATGTGCTTCTGCAGCCACTGGCACAAGGAGATGCAATGACACTTTGACAGATTCACCCTTCTTCACTTTGACAACACTTTCAGGACACTTTGCCAGCTGGAAGGTCCCATAACAGAGCTTTCTTCTCTGGTAGCCAAGATGTAGCATGGCACTACCATGGAGCTCCTGATTTACTCCTGATGTACTCCAGGTATACTCCTGATGTACTCCTGACATACTTCGTCCTGGCTATTCTGGCAGAATGGCAGGGGGTGCTTCAAGCTACAGCATCCTTTTGTGCTGTTATGCACATAAATATCTACAGTGGAGAAAGTGGACACAGAACTTGCTAGACAGTGAACCATGTGAGTGAAGGAAAGCCACAGAGATGTTTCTGCCACCAGTGCTAAGAACAGCATTAACAACACGACTGTGGCTTCCGCCAGGACAATGTCCTGCTAACAGGAAAGACCATCACTCCACCTTAGGAACAAAGCACATGGAATGTCACCCGTGCCGGATCTCTCCTCTGACAGATGGCAAGCAGCACTTGTCAGAAACTGTGCCCAAAATGCAAATAGAAAATCATCAGGCAGCCCAGCTGACAGGGCAGCAGAGAAAGGTACCTGCTCAGCCACGGCTACCCAAGGACCTTCCATAAACTGACAATAAAACCACACTGATCCATCCCAGAACAGCGCTGGAATGAAGCAGCTCATTGTGGGAGAAGGGGTCTGCCACGCACAACAAACCAGGCTCAAAAGACTGGCCCAGCCCCTAAGTCTGCTTCGTTATTGATGCTTATCTCACAGCACCTTTCACTCACGGATCTCAGCAGACTTTGCTCATCCCAGACAAATCCATTCTCAAACACAATTCCAAGACAGAGAGGATGAAAACTGCACCAGAGATTACCATGGGCTGACAATTAGTCCTCAAACTGCTGACTGGGAAGAAACAGAGGGATGGTTTTATGTGTCAAGGGAGTTCAAACAGAAGCTTTCCAGCTTACAGAGGTGCTCTGGTGCAGTTTGGGGCCAGAGGGGAAGGAAGCGGCTCCTCCAACAGACCTGCGAGGGGAACTCAGGAAGGGAAAATGAATTACCGGCGCTGAACTGCAGCCAAGGCATCAGCCAGGACACTTCTGCATCCTCACCAACACGACCATGTGATGCTCAGCGACCACAGATGGTCTGGATCCTGGTAGCGTTTCTCAGCCCAAACAGGCAATTTTCAGCATCCGGGAACCACCACACCAGTTATCCCAGTGGATGGGGACCAGCGGCGCAAGCAGCTCAAGGGGAGCAGTGGGAAGAGGAGCAATAAGGAACGATTGGATGGTGGAGGATACTTCTGAGGGCTTTTTCGTCCAAAAAGCAACAATAAAAAGAAAGCTGGGAGATGATGAAAGCAAAAGATTGTGCCCTTTGGAGAAGCCTGCCAGCAGCTAACAGGGACCTGGCATTTTGTGCTGTGTTGAAAGGCCTTGGTGAGCATTTCCAGTTGTTCTGACAGGCAAAGAGGGAACCCGTGGGTCCCACGGAAGCATGGTCAGGACTCCTGACACTCTCTTTTCCATCTCAGCAATGCAAATGAGAAAATTCCTGCTGGATACCGAGCACTCCTTGGCATGTCCTGGTGTCTGACCACAAGAACCACCATGAAGTCACGATTTCCCTTTAACAGGAGCAGGGGATAGGGTGACTCCAGGGCTGCATCCCTGCCCAGTGTTCGGGAGCTCTGGCTCAACTATGGACATAACAAATTATACCGGGTTCAAAGCTCTATACCAGAAAGGAAGGGAAGTCATTATGAGGAAGCAGGAAGGTCACGCAGTGGGAATCCCTTCCCTTGGGCTTTGATCCTTTTGATGGTCAGATCTGGATAAGGAAAAATACCTCGATGCACAGAGGTCCCTATGCAAAACCATCTCATGTTTGTCTCTGCCCACGTGGTCAACGTGGGTGTTTTCTTGCTGCCCCTGAGCATCCCCATGCTCCATTGGGATGACGCTCTTCCATCCCTCCAGTTTGCCTTCCAGATCTCACCTCCCGTTCCGGCAAAGCCTATTTCCAGCCAGCCACTTGGAAAACCCCCTCCTGGAAACAACTCCCTTCCTTCCCCAAACCTGTCCCACCTGCAGCACCTGATTCCTGCTGCCAAGAAGAAAAAGCTCAGTGCTTGAAGAGAGAACAACCTCCTCCTTTCAGAGCTGGGTCATAAACCCAAAACGCTGACAAAGGTGGTTAGATTACACCTGTATAAACAGGAGCTTTCAAAACAGAGCTCTGTACCGCTGATGAGTACAGAGTGTGCTTATTTATCTACGGGTGAACTTGTTGATTTACCCCATAAATCCTTAAATAAAGACTCTCCTGCCTTTTTTCCCCCCTTCTCCCCCTTTTCCTTGAAGCAAAACCACCCCGAGCATGCAAGGGTGGCCTCGGGATGTGCTTTGGTGACAATCTCATGAAGACTTATAAACCGTGAGCTGCCGGCTCATGAGACAATAAAGCTCCTGTTCCATCTCAGGTGACCTTTAATGCAAATCCATTCAGTCGCCGGGATCTCACAGCTCCCATGCCATGCCGGCACTAAGAGGATGAAGCCTCAGAGAAGCTGAATTCTTTTTGATGCTGCCAAGCCTGTTTGCCTCCTTCCCTGCCCTTCCGTTCTTTGAAAGCAGTTGCCGTTATGACACAGTCTCTCCATCTGGCAGGGTGAATAAGCACATCCACCCAGAGCCATCAAAAAAGATGTGAGTCAACGACAGAGATTTAAAGAAGTATTGTGAGATTTCATTTCAAGCTAAGGGGATTGCTTTTAAATAGCTCCCTTTAAAGTATTAAACCCGAAGCAGACATAAACGCAACAGAGCCTGCAGACCTCCTATTCCTATCACCCTTCTGCAAGCTGCCAGCTACTCCTCATCTCCCATAGACAGTGCTGTGAACACCAACCTCCGAGGTGCAGCTCCCGTTGCTGTACTGGAGCTGATCAGTTGGGCCTGGCCCACATCCCAAACCTTCTCCCAGTTTCTCAGAGCTTAGCGGTTATTCTGTCCTCTCCTGCACCCCAGGACTGCTTCAATGCCTGGTTTACCAGTGAATGCAACAGGCACAGGCGCTGCAGAACAGCAGATCCCCAAGCCCATTCCCAGGGACCACTGGGATATTGCACCGGCCAAGCAGAGGAAAGCAGGGAGAATCACAGCAAGGATTCCCAGCTGCTCTCACACCAAGAGTGCTGCATTTTGCATGGGAGCTTCTCTTCTTTGCTCTCCAAGAAGAGAGATCATGGCCAAGGAAGCTCTGCCCCACTTTTGTAATAGAAAAACCCAGAGCATCCTGCTTTCTGTCTGAAAAGAGAACTTACCCTCCTGCTGTGGGGAGAGCAGGCAATCAGATGTCTGCTCAGGTGTGGCAAAACAGAAGAAAATGTGGGAATGTAATGGTAAATACTCTATTTATACATGGTAATGTATACTCTACTTAATACATGGTAACTGTATATTCCAAGCCAGCAGGCTAGTGGGGACTACCTAATCCTGGGGCTCCCTGATATTCCCCCAACAGAAAGGCTTCCCACTGCTTTGTGAAATGCTTGGGCTGTGCACCTCAAGAGCATCTCACTTCCCTGGCAGCTCTGGCAAGCCTTTCTGCTGGAGGTTCCTGATTTCAAACCAAGGTCATTTGCAGCCCTGGTAATTAATGTCACTACAGCAACATCACTGTGTTATGCAAAGAAAGTCAATCTAGATTCCTAGCACTCAATACATTAAATGATTGCAAACAACATCTGATGATATCTGATGGGCGCTCATGCTCCCTGTCGTTAGGTTTACTCCAAGCAGGAATAAGCCTCAGCCAGATCACATCCACCATCTCGAGAATCTCCAGTGGCAATTACAGGCACAACCTCAGAGGTCTGAGTTTCTTTGGTGCCAGGTTACGTACCTGAATACAAGTCCCAGTGCACTCCTTGCAAAGGCTGCAGGACAAAGCCCATCTGCTTGCTGGGATATGAGAGATCTTCGTAATGGGTTCCATTTTTTCAGGACATCCAATGCTAACCTGGCCATGAAACGGAAGACAAGTTTTAAACCCTGGCTTCCACCCCAAATCTCCTACAAGAGGGTATCTGTGGCAGTCTGAACGAAGGATCCATTTCCAATTTGTTATTTTTCAGGGTCACTTGTTAGCTGGAAAATAAATCCAAACCCCCAAACCCAGAAACCAATTTGGGTGAAACGGAAGGGAAAACTAATGGCAGTATTTCCTCCAAACTAACTCCTCACCCAGCTGCTGCTGCGCATCTCGGATGGGCACACGGAATGAGCTTTACCCTGCCCAGAGGTCTTGTGAATGCCCTCCACCTTTCTGCCCTTGCACCCCACCTCTGTGTCCTCCCTTAATAGGGTGCCCCATGGCTGCTAATTAAACACACAGCCTGGTGACTGACCAGTATCACAGCTCCAACCCAAACTGGACTTGCTGTTTACACCATTAACGGACATCCTGGGCTGAGACTTGAAACCAGGTCCATGCCCACCCAGCTGTCAAGAGGAGGTTGGGAAACATCTTACTTCAGGTATCCATAAGGCACAGCTAACGTGGACCCATTTCGTCCCGCTCCGGGTGGGCTTCAGCGCTCCCCCCCTCTTCGGGCACAGTAGACACTTTGGCTGAACCCCAAGGGCGCAGGTCCGGCACAGCCAGCTCCCGATGGGCACCTTCAGGATGCCGTAGCACGCCTGTACAGACATGAGTCAGGAGGGTTAGGGCATCTAAGAGCAGGAAAAGCATCTTCCCACACCTCCTCCTTTGCTCCCACCTTTTTCACTACCACTGGCTTACTGCCACTGCATCTGGGCATCCTAATGCACAGCAGATGTAAAGCAGCTCCACAGTCACTGACAGTGAGGTTAAGTTCTTCTTTGCTACCTTCCCTATTTTTACAAGGATACTCATGCTGGATCAGTATGTCCTGGGTTTTAACTAAAAGCTGAGTGTAAAAACGTGCTGTGCATCGTGCCAAGCACCCTCCTGGCTCTAAGTCTGGGGTGGGCAACCCGGCTGCTCCAACACCAGCAGCTTTGCTCAGTGGACAAAGCCTGTTTCTAAACAGCTACCAGACCCACAACAACTCAGAGGAGTATGAAATGCCATGTGGAGAAACCTCTGAGGTAGCTGAGGGTTGAAAAGCCACAACCCCATGATTGAGAAAGACGGCCACACTGGTTACACCCCAACACAGCCTGGAGGGGAAGTGAAAATTAACTACAGAAAAGTTAAAAAGGGGAAAGCGATACAGGAGGAGCCTTAAAGGATAATAGATCTCAAGGACAATGAATCTAAATGACACAAGAACAAATCTACAGCCAAGAGAGCGGGAACTAAAGGGCTCGGGTCACCCACGGAGCTCCCCGACCAGCTGAGATAGTGCAGGACACAGAGAAGCCAAAGTGTTCATAAATATTTCTCTTCCGTTCTTGGGGAAGAGCCAAATGATAAGCCCTATCCCACAGTGATGGTGATAAAATACTTTCCACTTCGGCTGTAACTCATGACAGCATTAAACAGCTACTACTAAAACCAGACAGTTTTTAACCAGCAGGTCCTGGCAAGCTGCACTTGAAGTTCTCAGCGAGTGGCACACAACTGCCTTGGGCATAACGCGGGGCTGTGACACTGTTTTAAGCAAGGAGATGCCATTGATACTGGATCTGTCTGCTCTGAACGCCTGCGGGAGGGAAGCGGGCAGTAAGGATCCAGCACTGCTGGCTGGGAATGAGCCCAGAGCATTTGTCATCTCTGCTGCTTGAAGTTTACCCCCCCAAAACCAGCTTTTCATCCTGCTGTAGGTCAACGCCACTGCAAGAGAAGGGGCAGAAGGGGCATGCGGGGATGCAGGAGCGTGGGAAAAGCACATCCTCAGTCTTTACTGGCCAAGAACAGACTTTTTAATGACAGGAAATCTGGAGAGGGACTTTTTACAAGGAGAGGAAGTGACAGGCCAAGGGGAATGGCTTTAACCTGCCAGAGGGGAGACTGCGATGAGCTCTTAGGCAGAAGCTCTTCCCTGGGAGGGTGCTGAGGCGCTGGCACAGGGTGCCCAGAGAAGCTGTGGCT
>WYDI02024527.1:34104-78910 GCA_009867235.2 Psittacus erithacus | reverse complement strand
TACTGGAAGGCTGCTATGAGGTCTCCACGCAGCCTTCTCTTCTCCAGGCTGAACAGCCCCAACTTTCTCAGCCTGTCGTCATATAGGAGGTGCTCCAGTCCCCTGATCGTCCTTCATGGCCCTCCTCACTCACCCTCATGTCTTCCGTTGCTTCCCTGCATCCCTAGGATATCAAAATTGGTGTCTCTTTGGTTTCCAGGCAATTTGCTTAGTTTAATACAGATTTTAGAAAGGAAGTTTCTGAAGGCCACTAGTAAAGCAAAGTCACCAAGGGAAATAAAACCAAACTGAGCTCTTCTGATTGCTGCAGGTCTACAGGAGTTCTTTTGTCACTTCCCCTTCCTTAAGGTTTAACCTTTGTCCCAGCTTCTATGCAGCAAGAGCACAGAGGGATAACCAAAGTGCAGGGCTAAAGCTTACTACACATTTTTTCAGTGCTCAGGCGTTAGATGGAATTGACTCCCACACTTAGCCATGGGCATCAGCAGACACAACAGCTCATTTGCTCAGTCCAGTATACAGAAAGAACACAGAATAATACAGTGACAAGAACATCTGATCTCACATTCTTTCTCAGAGTAGACTCACATTTTAAGTATCATATAGTGATATCTCTGGTTAACAGCATTCCTCCCTATGGTAAGGTGATTAAGCTACCTCAGGCTGCAGGTCCCAGAGGCCTTTACCTGTCTTCAGCACCTCTCACAGGCGCTCACAGGGGAAGGCATAATTTAGCAGTGTACCATTTGATGCAGAACAGAATTTATCTGTCACACTATCAGAAATGAAGCAAAGACACACTATGTTGCAATGGGCGAGAATGAGGACTTTCAAAACTAATTCCCAAATGGAGAAAAGAATCCTAGAAGGCAATCATGAAGCTGTTAAGGATTTCCTGACCAATTCAGGGAAAACCCCAGCAACTCCCATGCTCAGTAAGAAACCCATTAAAAAAGTTAAACTATTAATTATAAAATATTAATAAAATTATTTCTATTTCTTTTGCACAATAATAATATTACAGCACCACCCACACTTAAAAACCCATACTGGAAACATTAATTACGATCTGCTCAAGTCAAAGTAAGGACTCTTTCATAAAGAAAAACATAAACCAAATCTTGGATATCTAAGCATGATAAATTCATTTCAGATCTGTGAAGGTGGCTTCTACAATAGGAAAAGAGCTTAACTGTGAAATCTCAGCAACATGAATGCAAATTTGCAGAGAACCTTGTTAAAGAGCTGGAACACAGCCAAGATTTGGATGCTTAAACTTTAGAAAAAAATCAGCTCCTCATCTTATTTCACAAGCCTAACATAACGTATAACACTCAACCACCCTGCTCAAAGCCACTACAGCCAAACACTCATTATTTTAATGGCTTAGGGTAATTCTTTAGTAGCAAACAGACTAATCCATGTTGAAATGATAAAAGCCAACAGCTAATTCAGAAACAGAGGAAAACCAGAGCAAGTTACTGGAAAATAGTTGTTCTTTAAGAGCCTAAATTATACACAAAAGATGATCAGACCCTGAGGGAGTCAGGTATAGACACACTGACCATGATATGATTCACTGAATAGTAAAATGTTACTCACCCGCTATCCCCTACAATCACTATAACTAGCTGGCTGATTATAAATGCTCTAATTTTCTTATCTGTTAACCTCATTCATGTTTGCTTAATTGCAGAAAACCTCATATATACACATAGGCATATAGAAATAAAACTGATGAACAATGTGGAAACTGCTGTACCAAGTGACCACCTGAGTATCAAGTGGCCAATCCACTGAGTTCAAGTTCCTCATCTGTTTCTAACAAGGCAACCGCACATAATAAAAATCCCTTCCCTCTCATCCTTCTTAATTCAAGACTATATCCTGAAGCATAAGAACTATACTCCTATCTAAGCGGGCTCAAATGCAATGTATTAATGGTCATAACAGTATGTAGCCTCTTTAAAATCCAGTTTCACTACTTGACATCTTCAGGAAATTAATTTTTCAAAACACAGTCAGTTACATTTTAAACACTAAATAAAACACCCTGAATCATTTTATAATTTCAGTGGCTTCATAGGGCAAAGTAATGCCTTCTTTTTCCAAAAAAACAAGTCAAATGAATGTCAATTCCAGCTCACCTGTGGTCTTTATAATTTGGAAACAACAGCTGTAGTTTTTGCCTACTTTAATATTTACTTATAGAGTTCTCTCTGATTCTATTAAAAGGACTTTTGATTTAATTTTAGCCCCAAATTAAAATTGAGTAAATATGAGCTCTAACTGAAATGTTTCCATGAACACAGAGAAGCTTTCAGTAAGAACATTTGCATAGAAGGAATGAACTTCATCTCCAACATCTCATATCCAAGGCTTTAGTGTACCAAAACCTTCAGTTTTCCTTTCGCAAATATTAAAACATTCAAGTGAATTAACTTAATCTGAGGAAGGAAACGGAATTTTAAGTTGTTAAACATGGAAAAAAATGTCACTCTTTTTAGCTCAATCCATTTGGATGAGTTTTGCTTTTTACAAGAGATGATTTGAGCAGTAAGCAGCAGTAAGACAAATCCATTTCATTACTCTTACCTCAATAATATATAAAACCACATTCTTGTAGAAGCAATATAGTATGCACTTGGTAACTCGATTGTAACTCCAAGCTCCATGGACCAACAACAGCTTCTCCAAGTAGGAAAACTGAAAGAGAGAAAACAAGTTTTTAAATATATGGAGAATTGTTGTAAGCATCTGCTTACAAAAAAACACCCCAAACAAAAAAACAACCCTCAGATCAGCTACGAAAGTTGTTCTTCAAGCACAGTATTTAAGTTGTTCAGCAGCATATTCATGCAAAACCCCAATACCTCAAACCTTTACAGGAAAAACTTTTTTTTTTTTTTTTTTAGCAAAACCTCTGGATTTTTTTTTTTTTTTTTTTAATATTCTTGACTGGCTTCAAACTGCAAGATGATTTCAGTTGGTATTCCTGTCCTGATAGCCAAATCATGCACGTTAACATGATTTAGCTTTGTGGATTGAATATAAATGTGAACTTCCCATTTCATGGTGAAAGAAAATTCCTGTGTTTGAGGGCTCACAAGGTTCAGAATTTCCTTTCTCTGTGTTAAATGGACAGTCTGCTCATTAGAACTGTCTTGAGCTGAAATCAAATGCAAAGGCGGGGGAAACACAAGTCAAAAAATAGATGCATAATCTTTTATAGAGAATGAATACTTACTTTAACATTCCCAGCCCACAAAACATACACAATTGTGTTAAATAAGGCACCCAAAATATTGTATAAAGCAAGAAGGAACATTTGCCAAAAAGGGCAAGTAAATGAATCTTGTAAAAATGGCCACATGTTAATGCTAGTTTGAACCACAGACACAGCTCAGATTCAGCTTGTCAATTCAGCAGTTTTGGAAATGGACTTTTATGGAAGCAATCTCACAGTGCAGCCTAGGAAAAGCATTATTTCCTATTCTTGGCTTTGTCAGTGAACTCTGCTATGGCCTGCAGCATTCCTCTTTTGTCCAATTAAGAGACAGCTCAAACTGGTGACTAGATTTACTGTACAGCACACGCATATCTGAAGGGTTCTTGGACATTAAAGTGGGACCATCATTTGCTTTGCTCCCTTTTCCATTAAGTGACTTGATAGGAAAAGATTGACTTCCTAAATTTAGATTCTAGATCATTTATTTTAACCAAAACATATTTGAAATTAAAAGCTACAGTAATGAATTAGGACTGTTGAGAGACAGCCCACATGCTCACATGATTTCCAGCAAATCACTGAACCACAAGTCCTGTAAGAATAGCCTCTCTCCCATGCATCAGCAACTCGGATCTGTTAGGATATGCCAGCAACAAAAAAGGAGAGAAAAGATTTACAGTTCAGTCTCTGCTGAACCTGAGTCAGGACTGAAAGTGGGACACTCACAAGTTAATCTATTAGACACCTAATGCCTCTGTTAATATGCATCACAGCTATAACTTTCCTCATCAAAATTCACTAACAAAAATATTAGCAGTGATGGGAAACTTGCCACTACATCCTGACTAGTCACCCCAAACACACACCCTAAAAGCTGCTTTCCTCTGAGTCTAATGAATGATCGCTGTAGTCTTCTCTGGTGCTCAAGGTAAAGAAAAATCCTGCCACTTATTGCTCTCTTGACTGTACTCTCGTGAAAATGACTTCGCTGCATAGCACAGCAAGGGAGATATTAGTAACCTAAATAACAGTTCTGAGCCTGTTCACACTGGTGAAGAATCCCATTAAGACACAGCAGGGAATTAAATTTGTTTTCATGCTGGTCACTAAAATAATGCAAATGCACAGCTATTGCTGCATGTGAGCAACTGTAGGGATAGGGCTGTCTTGGTACTAAGACACCACCCTTGTTTGGACACTACTGAATTTAGAGAGCTTTAAATCAGAAGCGAACATTACAACCATCTGGCCAACCCACCTGTGAAACAGTTATAAGCTTTCACAGACATCTCAGTATCAAGCCCAGCAGAACTTTTTTTTATATAGAAATTACCTTTTAGATAGATACCCCCCATCCTGACTAAAGGATGAGGTGATGCCATGTTGTGGGGGCAGGAGGAGATTAAAACAGTGAAAATGCATCCAAAATGCAAGCCAAATTTTCCAAAGAAAACTGAAACATGAAAATTTCTTTAAAAAAAGTTTCCCTAGTGAAGACACCAGATGCTCTCTGGATTAAGGTGATAAAGCCTTTCACTGAGGAAAAGTCATTAAATTCTACTACTGTCTCTCCAAACAGTTAGGTCATTTGATTTGGGAATTCTCTAAATATGGATCACTGGTGTATAATCATTTCAAGGGAAAAGGATGATTCAAACAGATGCTCCTTGCACCTGTGGAAGCTATTTGGAGGAGAGTCAGACACAAGTTGCCTTTTTATTTTTGTTTGGTTTGTGCTTTGATTCTTTCCAGAATCCTGAATGAACCTATATAGAGACTTTCTCCTCCATAAGTGCCTACTTCTGGCACCACTGCATTTGAAATACCATTTGAACATGAGATGCTACATTATAGTGGTAGTCTTAAATTACTCAATAAGAACATACTCTGCCTTCAAGGCATGCACATACAGTAATGCTTTAGTGGGAGTTATATGTCTGTGCTGAAAGAAATATACCCCATGGAGATCAAGTTTTTCCTTTGAACACTTTGAAACACACATTACCATACACTATTAGTCTCTTTTACAGGAGAGATTCCTTTATACATTTTCTAATCAGCACAAAGCTCTTAAACACAATCACAAGAAGTACAGTTCCACAGTGTTTTACTAATTTTTGAAAGTCAAAGTTCTGTGCTGGTGTGACCAGCTTTTACTTCATCTTGAAAGAAGATTCATTCCTACTGTCAGTAACTCCCTGACTGGAATTTAAACCAACAGCAACTTACTTACACATTCTAACACTAAATCCAAAGAGAAGAGATTTTATTAATGCAGAAGCAACACATGAACATGGAATTACTTCTTCAGATTCAACATTATTGCAGTTAACACAAAAGGAACTACGTGTGTAGGGCTCTCTATGGACAAATCTCTCACTGCTAATGCTTACTTATTAGAATGGAAGTAATAAATGATCTGAGGAAGTATAAGTAAAAAGCATTCAGTTACATTATACAGCAGAAGCAAAATACAGTCTACAGAAGTTAAAAATGAGAAAGTCATTACAAAAGACCACGGACTTTATGATTATGGCAGTTCCTATAATGCTATGCGTTTGGAATGTTACTATATATGCTAGAATAAGCCCTTGTTATTAATAGAATATGTTACTATTTATGCCAGAAACAGCCTAAAATTTTCAAGATAAATTTTGTGAAAGGTCTCAGTTATTCAAGCTTGAAACCCAGAGCACTTCATCAGGTTGCAAAGGAGTGCAGCAATACAACACTGCCACTATGCTTGCCAGCAGGGTTAACACAATAAACATTATGAGTGCAAACAGCAGCATTACCCATGCCTTTTCAAAACCTCACCTTCCATTGAAACCATTAAAAGATGATAACATTTCATATCACTTGGTAGAGCAAATCTGCCTTCACCCTGCCAGAAGGGACCATCAACTGGTGCTCACAGATCCCTGAACAGAGAGCAGCTCATCTCTGCTTCCTGTCAGGTGTTCGTGCCCTGCTATCAGTCTCAAACACAGACAGAACACCGCAGTTGCAAACAGTACTCAGAGGATGTCCAGCAACTGAAGCATCTCCTTTCTTTCTTACATTTCTTTTTAAGTCTTTAGCCTACATCTCTGTTTCTCCAATAAAACAAAAGAGGCTTTTAGTCTCCTCTTTAGCTGAAGTAATTGGTGCTGAATTTAATGGGATTAGGTGAAAGCACCCACCCAAATAACATCCACAGTAACACACCTAGAGTGAAAACGCTGGCCAGCTCTAAAGTTGTGACCAATTCTTGGATAAGCCATGGGGGTGGGAAGAATTTAAGAAGAAAAGACACACCTCAAAGTAAGAATTTCCAAACAGCCAAACTCTTACACATGTGGTTATAACACCTACTCATAGTAAGAGAAGAGGGCTTGCACCAAAGAAGCTTACTGAAGGACCAAGACACTGCACGGCTGTCAGAAGGAAACAAACTTTGAGGGGAGGTGGAGCTCTGCCCTGAATAATACAAAATCATAATAAAGAATTCCAAAAATACATCCAAGATACTTGTTGCAGACAGCTGTCTTAAAAAGGAAACATGCAGAGATGCTCCTAGTTTGAGGGCCAGGAGAAGCCGCCAAGCACTATGTGGCTGCACAATGCATTTCTGATAACAGGATATGGCAGTTGCTCTTTTTTGCCTCTGACCTGTGCAATAGCGTAATCCGAGCAATTGGTTGCCTGCATGCCCTCATTGCCACTTATGCCCACTCCAACGTGAGCTGTCTGGATCATTCCCACGTCATTGGCACCATCCCCAATGGCAAGCGTTATGGCATTGACGTGTTTCTTGACCATGTCTACTATTTCAGACTTCTGTAGAGGAGATACTCTGAAAAGGAGAGAAAAAGGTGTCAGTTTCTCACATGCTGAGCTATGTGCCTTTCCCAAAAGGACAGCTGTAATCTACATTTAGAAGTAATCAAAGGGCAGTTGCTGGGAAGTTTCTTTATTCAACAGCTAAGCTTCAGAAGCTGAGCCAAACTATTTCAAAAGAGAAAGTAGCTTTAAAAATAGTTTCACATTTATCTACTTGCTCTTATTTTATGCAAAAGAGACCAGATATATGAAAGGTTTTAAAGCTTTGTTTTGCCCTCTCAGCCCCATCCGATGTGCTTCAACATAACCAGTGATGTTATACTGGGAGCACTGGAGAAGGGAGTTTCCTCCGTATACAACAGTTTATGGGTTAGCAGTATAGGAACTTCCCTGTCTGCTGTCAATAGTGCATCTTCATCCAGGAGAAGAAAGACCACAAATACATTCAGAGAGTAAACCAGAGACATTCTCAGGGGTTTGGCAAGAGGAACTGAAGGTTTACCTTATTCCCTCTTCCAGTTTACCTCTCCATTTGCCAGTCCATCTTTCCAATCTCAGACAATGCAGTTAAGATCAGAAAGAATAAGACCTCTCTCGGATCTCACACTCGCCCTGCACACTGGTGCAGCTCTGAATTCAGTGATGATATTACTCAATTCCAATTCAAAATCAAAAGGCTGACTTAATGACACCTGAGTATTCCTATCAGTTTTATTGGTAATTAACCTGATCGTTCGCTCATTATGCATCAGTTCCAATTCAATAAAAATTCATGGAATTCATCAAAGCTCAGCTTAGTCTGAATCAGGGAGAAGTGGAAAAATACTCAGGACCAGGTTACAAAATTGGATAAGACACCCAAAATGCCCTTTTTTTTCCATGGGAAATGTGGATCAGGTTACCAAATCACATGAGGTATTTTGGAAATACCTACATGTAGATTAAATATTTCCATTCTAACCCCATCTGTACAAACAACTCTAATTCCTTTCCCCATCAGTTTTAGTTAAAGTTCCAAATTATTTCATATTCCCTTAAATAAAGCTTTAGACAAAACTTTTCCACATCTCAAGTCAGCCACATAACACTCAACAAAAAGAATGTAACTGATATCTAAAAGCTTTACTATTGAAATAGGGGGAGAATACGGAGCTTGGGGAATGGGCGAGACAGAGGGTTTTTTACATGGCATTTTTTCCAGAGTCCATATCCTGTGGGAGCAACTTACAGAGCCTTTAATACACCCAGCTGGATTACTGCTGATCAAAAAAAGCAGAGTTGTCTTGTTTAACATTTTGGTTTATGGTCTTGATTTTGTTTAGTGCTGATCACCTCAAAATAACTTGATGAGAAACTGGGGGAGAAAGAGCTCCTAAGAAAAAAATTGCTGGGCTCAAAATGCACATGTGAACT
Organism: Psittacus erithacus; assembly: GCA_009867235.2. Taxonomy (NCBI): domain Eukaryota; kingdom Metazoa; phylum Chordata; class Aves; order Psittaciformes; family Psittacidae; genus Psittacus; species Psittacus erithacus. The sequence goes on along the minus strand of WYDI02024527.1, from coordinate 70,446 downwards.
AAACCACCTGAGCCGTCTAGCAGCTGTCCTGTTCCTAAAAGCTGAAAGCAGGAAAAAGTTGACTGAGCCATAAAATTCACTTAAAACCATTGGATAGATTTATTAAGCACTCAACTACCTGGCAAGAGAACACTACTTGGCACTGCAGGGGCCCAGTTAAATTACCAACACAAAACCTTAACACATTAACCAACCTATGGTGCATTCAAGGTGTTGGTTTGTAATTGTTACTTACACACAATATACATTTGATGCAGAATATAGTCTGCACCAAATTTTCTCTCATACATACATACCTGCAAACCCCCCTCTTCCTCCCCACCCCTTCACATAATAAAATACTAAAGCATGGAGAAAGGAGTCAACAAGGACTTCAAGCCATAAAATGGGAACTCCAGAGGGATTCGGAGCCAGTTCTGGAGGGACAGATTGACAAGTGCACAGACCCCCATTACCAGCCCCAGGGGCATCTCCAGTGTGCAGGACCATATACTTTTACCAGTCCCCTTGTGCAGTTATTTCATTTCAGCTGAGCGCTATGTGTATCTGCTAACATCCTCCTTGGGCATAAACATCTCTCAGAAGTCCGGTTTGTGTTCATTTAGTTTTCAGTTACATGGCAATAGAAATAGCTAACAAGTTCCCTGGTTTCAAATACACTTAAAGTAACAGAATGAAAAGAGACAGACTGCAAACAGCATCTCTGATTCTGTAGTTTAAACTAGCAGCTTGTCTACAGACATTTCAGACATGACCAAAATGTGGCAGAGATGCTCAAGCTTGTTCTAGTGCAATTTTGCTGCAACATGTCAGGCAAGCTAACGTAGCTTGTATTGACTTCTGCACCTGCAACAGTAGCTGCGGCTTCAGATTTAAAGTCAACTTTGCCATTAATGACCCATTATTTGTCAAATCAACGGAATGCCTCAATATAAACACATTTATCAAATACTACATAATGTACACTTTTACTGTCATGACCAAATAAGGTTAATTATACCCAGTTAATGACTAACAGCTCTATATGCCTAGTAAGACTAAACAAGCTACGGAAAACACTAGATATATACTTTATGCACCAAAAATGTTTCTGCACTTGGTTTAAAATGAAATGTAAACCAAGATTCCAGAACAATGTTACTTGATTATAGTTGTCAATTCTAAACTGAAGCTTTATAGCAAGCATCTTCTGTGACACACCCGTCCCCGTCCCCCTGATCAAGTACAGTCCCAAACATGTTTTGCTGCACACAGTACATTAACTACAAGTTGCAAATTGAGATGGCTACTGGTTTCCTGAGGGGTTTTACTCCCCTCCTTTCCCAACTTACTGTGCCTCCAAACATCTTCTGCTTCTTGTAATTTATTTGGTACCAACACATTGCATTAGATGACATTAATCCCCTCCGTCAGATGATCACAGCTGCAGTCTATTTCCACACATTTGATAGGCAGTCTACATGAATAACTGGAAGATTACAGTAGAGGACACTATTAACCTGCAGCTTCCTCCAGGTGATATCTTGGAAGGGAAGAAGGAATAGCCAAGTTCACAAAGATTCCGGGGCAAATTAGTAAGTTTAAAGCAAAAAGCATAAGGAAAGAACCATCTACTTTGGAGAAAACTTTTGCAGCAACATATAACTACTGGTAATTATCATCTGGTGGAATATCCCTGGCTTTCACTGCAGAGCTCACTGCAGCAATATGAGGATGCAACCCCGGCCTTGACAGACACCCAAATAAGAGTTAAGACGTGTAACTAGTGTTTTGCTCATTTAATCTTCTGTTTGCTCAGGTATTCATTCACTGGTTAGACAGCAGCGCTTCTTAGAAAGGTTCTTAGGGTGCAACTCAAAAGAATTGGAAATGTTTGCTTATACCTAAGTTATTTTTATTGTCTCTGCTCAAAAGCACCCTTGACAACAGATACAATCAACTTAGTCTAGACTCATTCTCACTTTTTTTTTTTACACATACTCCCCAAAAGAATACCCCTCAGGTTTCAAATACCACAATTACAGCTACCAGATCAAATCCACAGATTCTTGCTCAAACTGCTTCCCCAAGAGCGTCAATTTAACCTATCTATGCTGCAGAGAGCCTGAGATCAAGGCTGTGTCTTTACAGTGTTTAGTGGTCAATATTTGTTTGTTTAATATAAAGTGCTCATGAATGACAGAAGGAAAGCATGAAGTTTCCGGCATACAGCAGACCTACTACTTGTCCTGCTCTGGGACTTCCTTCCAGTAGCCTTGCTCTTGAGAGGGTAAAAACTGATATGAAAAAATGGGAGGTTCCCCTTAGTCTGAAACTTGATTAGTCTTTATCAGCACCTTTAACAGATTAATACAGAAAGCTGTTTGAATCCTGAATGAGAGGACTGATGCCTTGGTATCAACATTACTTCCTCTTTAATGGGATGGGTAAAAGCAAGAAAGGGCACACAACACTATACCTTTTGAAGAATATGGGAGCCCAGAGCACAAGATCCTCTGAAAGACATGGACCTAATTATCCTCATGTCACTTAAATCCATAAGGAAATTGTGGACGGAGGCAGAAGTAAGTAGTTTTCAGATAACATAGTACTTTATTGTTAACTATCAGTAAATACTTTAAGGTCCTTCTTGTACTTAGAGGAAGCTCATGTAATAAAAAGCACAGCACACAGCACAGAGAAGTGACACAGCTGTTTTACACAGAGGATGTTATTATAAGTGACTTCCCACTGACTTCTGCAGATCAGCTCCCAGGGGCTTTAAGCCTTGATTTTGTGCTCATTTCTTTAGGCTGGGTACATGTGTTTATGAGCAAACTTCTTACCTGATTAATTCTGCCTGTCCAGAAATGTTCCACTCCTGTGGTTTACGCTTAAGGTAGTCCTGCAAGGAGCAGGAAGTTGGACTCTATGATCATTATGGGTCCCATCTAGTTTGAGATATTTTGTGATTCTACTCAGCATTTTGCTGGAAGGTTTGCTCAGACTTACTTTATCTCTTTAAGAAGAGAATTCAAGCACAGATGGAGGACCTTCCAGTTCAATTTTTCTTTATCAGGAATACTTGCAGGATAACCAGAGCTATTCACAAATTCCTATCAGCTCTGCCACCACAAAAAAAACCAGTGATGATATTTTCAAACATAAGTATCAGACGTTTTATTTAGAAACCCATTTTGTTTGGTAGAAACTTTTTAAAAATGTAGAAAATAAATATAAAATCAAATATTCATTTTAACCAAGCAAAGCAATGCAATAGAGCTTTAACTTCAATTTTTTTTATGTACTGCAACTGATTTCAAATCAGTCAATTCCCTTACTGCACTTAATCTGGCAAGGCAACTATTCCTCTTATTCCCAGACTCTAGCTAATATATCAAGACAGATACAGTCACAGATGAGATACAAAGGACACAATCAGTACAACCAGTCCTATGTTACATAGGTCAGCTACACTCAGCAAGATACTATCAGCAGGAAGTGAAAAACAGTTTCTTAATTCTGTCCTACACATCTGTATTTATTGCACAGTTACAGATGCATGAAAGCAATTGATGGCAATTGTAAATAATACTTCTCACACAGCCCTTAAACTACAGTTGCATCATTGAAGATGCTTCAAAGTATACAAACATAAACCACAGATGGGAAATAAAAGTATTTCACAGAATTATTAGTTTTACTTATTGCATTTAAGCCTAAAGGACCCAATAAAGAGAGAGTTCTGCTAGAGAACTACCAGCTGAACTGCTCAACTATATGTAAGGGCAGACATGATTAGTACAGAGAAAGATAAGTAAACTTTTTTGGAGTCCTTTTATAAGTCATCGGCAGAAAAAGGCAAGGTAATTTCTAAGATATCAGTTTATATCCAGGCCATCCTAGAAAGCCATGAAGAGAAGGCAGCCCCACAAGCTCCTCCACACCTGAGCAAGGCATAGCTTGATACTGAGCCTATTCTCTGTTCTGTCTGCATGTGTTGGGTTTTGTACAGATTTTGTTGTTTGCAGGTGCCCTCCCCAAAAATCAAGAAGACTAGGGCATTTCTGTTGAGCACTGCATACTTACTCCCCCCCCCCCATTTGAGACAAAATACTCTTATGACATTCTTACCCACACTTATAAATTTTTAATGTTCGTTTGTGAGAAGAGGAAGGCATGGAAGGAAGCTGTTTAAAGCTCCTTCTCCTTCCATGCTGTAGCAGGGATTAAGCACAAAGACATTAATGTATTTAACATTAAGCATTAACTTGATATTCTACTTTCTTGAAATGCCTTGTTAATGCAACACCAGAGACCCTTAAGAGCACACCTTTACTGCAGTGAACATGATTTTACCCTGTCCTATCATAAAATACACTAGTACTTCAAAATGCTCAGTGACCTCATCCTCAGAAATGGCAGAGATGGGAGACAGCCCGGAAAGAGCCAAGAGCTATCAATAATATTGACATTTAAGTGTAGGCATTGGTCCCCAGAAGAAGCAGTAAGATAAATTAACACACCACTAACAGTAATGCTCAGAAAGCAAGGAATGTAACCATGACATCATATTTAGCAGGTTTTAATTACACATTGATTTCTCCTGACACACCAGGGTGCAGATTTCAACCATGTGTCATGCAAACAAGGGCTAGTCTTAAATTACAGTCATGATGCTCCAAGATATCTCGGGTAGACTTATAATGGTATAGTAACCCACACAGAACAGAGACTGAACAAAAGCACATGCACTTCTTGAATCAAAATGATGTGTGTTACATTGAATGCTTTTCATTTACCGAGTGCTCTGAATCTCCTTCACCTGCTGACAATCACAGTTTCACAGGGACTGGTGCTGGTGCAGTACTTACAACTTTGGAGACAGCACTGAGTGAACTGATGGATATTTTAGTGTTCATAAAAAGCACCAAAGGAATTCCTCCAACTAAATACAAGTGCCCCCAATGGAGACATCTCTATCTTCACTAACCGCACCCGCTCCTTTTATAGTCAATGGAGAGAAACAGGCACTACTGCAGCGCAATCCATCTGGCTTATTTTAGACATGTACTTTAATGGCATAGTTCATCTCCTCTAACAAGTGCTCTTTTCTCTCCACCATGGTAAAGAGGGCTCAAGGTAACCAGTACACATGAAAAAGCCTACTACTGATGAAAAATTACACAACATGAAACCCATCTTGCATCACTGGAATGCTAAATACCTTCAAATTAATCAGGTGCATAAGCTTTTTCTCTCTTGCTTTCTGATAAGGTAGAATGTCTGCTTTCTCCCAACACAGGCACCCAATGCTGAAACAACTGACAGACCATGTCCTCCTTCCCTTCTCAGAATTGTCACTTCTTGATTGTGCTTGTAGCTCTTGCTAATTCTTTTCTACAGTAACTTCCTAGTCCCATCTCTTCTGAATATGGTCAACTATAAATCTTACCAAACCTCTGCTGGCTTCTGTAAGAATCACCGCAGCTTCACCACCCTTGGTCATTTCAGCTGCAATCTCACTTCTCCATACTTAATTTTTTCCCCCCTAGGCAGTTCATGCTCCAAACTGCTTTATCGCTTAACTCATCCAAATTTACCAGATTTGTTTCAAGCCTATTTTTTAAAGAGCTTTAATCCCATTTCGCTTATGAAAAGTCTCATTTAATCTTATTAGAACTAAAACAAAAAAATATTTCAGTTCTTTTTCGGCCTGACGTGTCAGTTACACACTTCCCAAGCAGCATATATATTTCTTCTAAATTTCAGGTTATCCAGAATAGGGATATGCTGCCTCTGTCAAAAGGCATGTACACACCCCTACATACAGGCTTACAGAACATGTGAATGGCAATTCTCTTTAATGGTTACCAAAATAGTTCCTTCTGCATCACTTTAGGTATAATAGAAATGCCCTCTTAATACAAAGCTCTCTTTGCTTTGTATTAAAGCAAAGAGGAAGAACCCAAATTCATTTAGCATCTTTTTATCACAAAACCAAAGGCTTTTTTCCTAATTCTATATTTTTTTTTATATTCAAAAAATATACTAAAAATTTCTCACTTGCATTCCATATTTTGACAACTCATTTGCCATTCACAGTTGCCCCTGAAATGATTTCCAGAGGACAAGGACTACAAAATAATCTCTTTATAAGCTCAATTTAATGAACTGAGCAGCGTGATAATATACAGCGCCCCAGTGAACACAGGGTTAAGTTTCAAGTCAGCATCTTCTTCCACTTTGATATCACTCCCTGCATGTTTCTGTCTTGATTGCCCTTCCCCCAGTCTTCTTTATGGGGTAAAGATAAATAGTGAAAATCTAGTTTGGAAAAAGAATGATTTGAAAAGTGATGAGTTGGCATAAACATGGTGCTGAATGGAAGACTATTTGGCATTTTTAACTATAATGGTCACTAGTGGCAACAGCTATAATACGTTTTTAAAGTGAAACTAATGTATCAAATTAATTTTGAGCTTCCCTCAGCCCAAGCTGATTAAAGCACATTCATTTCCATACTAATGAGCCTGAGCAGTTCTCATGCAACAGAAAAATTAGCCTCATCTAATGACAGAGCAAAAAAAATTTAGCCTGTTAAACATACAGATTAGTGCCTTTATAACCTCGAGGACATGTAGAGAGCAAGCACCCACGTGCTCCACAGACTTGTTTATAGACTTCTGCAACACATGGTGAAATTAAGTGCCTATGGGCATTGATAAGCACATCAGCCCATTTAGCAAGGCTCTATCCTGCAATTAAGTCAACAGATGACTTGGTAGAGCTAGGGAGAGAGCCTGCCCCTAGAAGCAGAGCAGCAGTGCTGTAGTAGTATCAGCGACGCCATGTGAGCAGCATTGTCTGCTTTGCACTCACTACAGCTCAGAAAAACAAATTTTAACAGCCTCAGACAGCATTACTTGTGTAAACTACTGCTTCTTTCAGGATCACACACCTGAGAAACAAACCACAAACACTGACGTGGTAGGAAGATGAAGGGAGATGTAGCTAGCAGATAGCTTGCCGTTCCAACAGTACTACCAGCACTGACCATTTCTTCTTTCCAAATTCTAATAACTATGCATGATTTGTTTTCTCTTCCTCTAGAAAAAAAGTCTCCTGGAATTTAAAATGAGAATGCATATAAATGATCAACTTGCAACTATATGCTATTGTTCGAAAGCCCACGATCCTCAATTACACGCTCCTGGAACAGAGACACAGGGCGAAGCAGGGTATCACACCCAGTAATTATCATCAGAGTAATTATCATCAATGTAGCAGTATCATGCTGAGGACCTACTACCCAAAATCAAAGTACCACCTATTTATGAAAAGGGAAATGCTCAATTTCGGAATTATCAGTGTGCTTCAGAAGTCAGGGCCAAGTTGTATCAGGGAAATAAGGTGAGCTCTCCCATTTGGTTTTTTTTTTCCCCTAACAACAGCACAGAAATACAAGTTATTTCCCACCCTTCCTTGAATTCCAGTCTCTATTTAAAAAGAACAAAATGCTAGCAATGAATTCCCTAAATCTTCAGACACTTAGGAAAAAAAAGGAAAAAAGAACTGAACTGGCTTTCACAATCTCACCACAGGCAGGGAAGTTGAGCACCAGGGAGCTGCAACAAAGATTAAAAATATTCAGACCACTTTCAGATAGAAAAGACATTAACAACAAGAAGTCAGCCTGGGACCAGATCACTCCTGGTCAACTATCAAACCTGCACTCTGTTCAAAGCCAGGTTAAGTATTAACTTAGAGAAAAACATTCTTAGCATGCTCACTACTCCCGAACTCAAGCTGCAAGAAAGGATTTTTACATCAATCTCCAACCTCAGACTCAATACGAGCAGTACTGCTAACAAAAGAGTGGGGAAGGGAAAGAGGAAAAAGAAATTAGTAATATTCTAGAGCAAAGGCAGCTATACATTAAGCACATCATTAAATTGAAGCATTAAAATATGGCATCTAGTATAAGGGGGTGCTTTTGTCATGTTCAGTCACCACTTACACTAGAAGTTAATATGACCAAGTTTACATCAAGAAGGTTTAGTAACAGCATCTCTGCCCCTGGCCAGCCACTAGCATGGCCATCTTGCTAACCCTCAAACACATGGTTCCAACACAGCCATATCTTGGTGAATGATTGCGTACTCAGGTTTAAGATACAGAAATGCCCTGTGGCTTGTGAGAACAATGTTGATTGATATCAGCTGCTTCTGTAAGAGCAAAACAGAAACAGACTGCAGAGTGAACACAGCATTTATTGGTCCCCCGCAACCCTGATTTTCAAGCACCTTCCAAGTGTGAGGACCAAGTTGCAGAGAAGAGCATGTGAAACCAAAGCTGCACATCAGAGGCTGTGATATAGGACATAAGCACACTGTAATAGCTATGGCAGCTGTCGGGCAAGAAGAAGCTGACCATGTCCAGTCTCAGCCTGCCAAAACTGGGGAGCAATTGCTTGAACTGACTGTCCCCAGAAGCTTGCCCAAGCATTTTGGAGCCATCCAGGAAGAGTCAAGGAGTTCTTTAATAGTATGGGATGGACAATCACAGTCTAGTGTTTATGCTTACCCCTTGGCACTCTTACTGAGAATACACGCACAGTCTGAAGTGCTTAACACAGAGCAAAAGCCTTACAAAACACAACTTCCTGTTTCTTCCTAACTTGCGTTGACTTCAGAATTATGCCTCTTTGAAAGCTCCAAGTTGGCCACTCTGCTATTATTGAAAGGAATCTGCAGGGGTTTTGAAGAAAATGCAAAGAAACTGCAGTTCTCATTTCCTGTGTGTGTCAACCTCTCACAGCTGATTCTTTTGCACACATGATATTCAGTTTCAGTCTCGTCCATATTTCTGACCACAAGATCAGTCAGAGCTCTGCACAGAGCAGCACTCCATGAAGTACTGACCACCAAAAAAAAAAAAGCACAACTGATAGCTGCAACTAGGCCAACAATTTTGCTTCAAGAATTAGACTAAGAATACAGAACTAGTAGCCAAGTCTTGACAATGTCAAACCTTTTCACCTTTATAGAAAGGACACAAAACACTGCCGTTCCAGTCTTGTTACATACATGCTCATGGTTTCACAGGACATACTTAGTGCTAAATAACAAATGTCAGTACAGGCTGTCCCTTTCATTGTCCCTTTTACTGAAGGGGAATAAAGGGACATCTGAACAATTATACAGCAGGAGGTTTAGAACACGGGAGAAAAACACAGGTGGATTTAAGTTAACCTTTTCCTGAAAGCAAGCAGAAGGATACAGCCTGAAGGACCTTCTTTCCTGGAGAGGAAACCAGCTTTGAAACATTTCAGCAGGCATTATAATAAGCCTCTTCCTATTAACTTAAAATTTATATTTTAAGGTTAACTGCTGGGCAACTGAGTACCTGCATGAAGCACCAGCCCATTATCAGGGGCAGAGAACAGCAGATTTCTTCCATGTCCACTTTTATACCAGATTGGTCTTAGGAGAGAGGTGCCCTCTCACTGCTACGGTGATTTTAAGCACTGGGCTGCTTCAGACCATTAGAACCACAGTAAGGTTGAATTTGATCATGTCCAAGTCATTAGTGCTAATGAAATGTGAAGTATCAGACTGAGCTACCTTACTGTTGCTAAGGCAACTTAAACCACCCATAGCCTAGGCTACGACTGGAATAGCTATATAAGCCGGACTACATGAAACATCTTTAAAAGATACCATGGAAATTGAGACAAAAAAGGAATTCCCAGAAGCTGAACTGCATTCACTGGCACTTCACTCAAGCAAGATCAGAAGTAAAAAAAAAATGGGAGGAAAAATGGTGACTCGTCCAGCGTTGAAAAATTGATGGGCTCTATAAGAAGCAGGAAAGCAGCTTTTGCGAGTTAGATGGGATACTCTTCTACATGTACCGGAGTACAGCAGTTAGACTAAATTGATGCCACCTTTTATAAATCTGGTTAGAAAAAGCAAGTCAGCTTACAGTGCTTTCTGTCCGGAGAAAGGCTTGGAGCCTATGCATGCTCAACTGACTTAATAAAATGGCTTTTGTAGCAGGACATACTCTAATTAAATTGAATTTTATTTTAGTTACAAACTAAGACTTGGAAACCTAAGTTCACATAAACCTGTTTACTATCTATCAGAAGTTTATAAGTTTAAATATTTAACACACTGGCAAAATTCAAGTAACAGCAATTAATATTGAAAATACAATGCACTGAAAAATTGCATAGCCAAACAGGCTACTGATGGAAAAAGTGAGCCCCACTTTCAAATACAACCTGGCAACTGGAAAGCTTTTAAGACACATTGCTGAGGATGGATATAAATGTCTTAATGTGAAAAGCTATACTTTTTGAAGGACTCAGCAGACATACAGTGCCTTCTACAAGCTCCTACTAGCTCTACAGCTACTCTACACAGCAGGATACAAGGCATAGTAATGTACATACTATCTTTAAATAAACTGTGCCCAAGACAGCCTAGAGAAAGGAGGGGGAAAGATGGAGACAATAAACAAGAGGCTGTTTCACAGGCCTTCTAAAAATTAGATGTGCCAATAGTTTTGATAATGACAACTGTGTTTGGGAATTCATTGTCAGAGTTCACATGGCACAGCTTGCACTCTAACCACCAAAGCAGCAGGTCTTCTTGCTGGGCTGTCAGAATTCATCTTTAGGACACTATATTTTGTTAAACTAAGTTTTGAAAAGCCACTTCACTTTGTATACATCTATACAATTCTCTATACCATCTTTATCCAAATAGGGTCAGAGCAGCCTTGCTAAAAGATTGTTGGCAGTGATGTGCAAGGCACAGTCAAAGATGACTACCACACGGTTTCCAGGAGAACTCAGCAACTCTAATCAAGCATGAAGGTGGTCAAAACACTCAGATCATGAAGATGGAGAGATTATATGAGCAGCTTTCCCGTGACTATAATGGAAAACCACGAAGACTACAGACTGCTAATAGTCTTACACTCACACTTGATCATGACTTCAAAATCAAAGCTAACACTTTGAATTAAAAAACTCTGTAAAAACAGAGCAAATGCCAAAAAAAGTAAATTACTAAATCTTCTAGATGTAAAAAAACACCCCAAAATTTACATGGAACAGAAAACCTGCTTATTTTCTAAATTCACTTGGCTATAATAATACTGTAGATGTCCTGCTGTTTAATTTTTAGGTGCACAGATTTTACGGTCATTCACATTGTTCATATCCAGTATAAATAACACCCCAAATGCAAGCCAGCATGCTGGAGCAGGGCAATTAGTAACCCAAGTAAGGATCTGTTTTAATGGATTTGAGACATAAGTAATACATCATTCTTTGTATAAAATATAGTTCACAGGAATAAGGTCAAACATTAAGTGTTCAACTGGCAACAGAGTACCATGAGAGTCCATCCTGCTCAGAACTATCAGCAATCCAGAAGCTGACAAAAAGGATACCCTCAGCACATCTGCAGATGACACTGAGCTAGGAAAACTAGTTTACAAGGAATTGCAGAGCTTTTAGTCAAAGAAACCTTGAGAAATTCAGAGAATGAGCCAAAGTGCACTGCTAGTGCGATCAAAGCACATCATGCAAGGTAATGACCCAGTACACAAATACAACCAGGACAAAGACAGAAGTTACTACCAGCTCTCTTCTCAGCACATGTGAGGCAACATCTCTTCCTCATCCAGGTTTAGACTCCAGTTAAAAAGAGAAGAGAAACTGGAAAGATACCAGTGGAGAATTACTAAAACAGTCAGGGGTCTAAGAATACATAACCTGTAAGAAGAGGTGTCACCAGGCTTGTGCAGATAAGGGGTATTTTAACAACAACAGTGTACTACTCTGAGTTACTTGAACTCTCCTGCCATATCAAACAATGTAACAATGGACAATGGCCACAGACTGCAAACTGGGAGGTTCAGGCTGGGTATCATGGATGTTTTCAAAAAGGTGTTGAGCAATGGAAAAGATCTGACAGAGAGGTTGGGGAGTTTTTGCCTACAGACATTTTCTATAGCTAAGCTACAGAAAATCAGGGCTGACACAATCTACTGTGGATGGCAACTCTGCATTGAGCAAGGGATTGAACTAGGCCTTCAGAGGTCCCTTCCATGTAAACTGTTCTACATCCAAGGTCTCAGTTTAGTGACAGCAGAGGCACTTCCCTACTAAAGGACTAATATGGTCCCTGGAGAGAGTTCTCATGCGGCTCTGTCACACAGCAAGGCCTGGATTTCAAACAAAGATGCTCTAGTACACATGCTGCCTTGTGTGCTAAAGGTCTCCAGTGAGACACAGTATAACTGGGCACTGCAGTGGAGAAGTGACCTCATCTCCTTCCCCTACATGAAGTCATCATCCCATGTCACTGGAGCACTTTCTGCAGGTAAACAGTCTTCTCCTTCCAGCCTTGCCTTTTCCTCATCCATCAGCACTTCAGACTCCTCTCACCATCACATCATCCCCTTTCTTTTGCCTGAATAACTCACCGGTGTTTGAGTTATTTATATAACTTTGTGCATCATTACCTTAACTTCAGGGCGGATACATTAGACTTGGCAACTTTAAGTTAACAACACTTCGGGTAGACACTATAAAATGTCTTGGTTATTTTTATGCCACAGGCTCTTCAGAAAAGAAAAAAAATACATCTGGTATAAAAGCCAATCCATCAAAAGAAATAAACAGATCTCTTGAGAAAGCTAGACAGCCAGCACAGACTCAACAGAAACTGCTCTGATCCAGCAAAAAAGTTCCACATGGGAAAGATTCCTTCCAAAAGGGTCAGTTCTCAAAGACTTACATTTTCTAGAAGCACTCACCACTTTAAAATGTTAATTTCTGTTAGATTTGGAAATAGTAATCTCATCAGTGCATGATGTCTGACCATAACCCAGTTTTCAGAGGAAGTCAGACCCTGTAGTAACAGATATTTCGAGGGTTTTTTATCCCCCTCACCTCTGCCAGATAAAAGGAAATTGAGAACTAGATCTAACAGTCCTAATTTTAGAGAACTCATCAGGAATAAGTAGTCGAACTGAAAACGGACCATTAGACTCACTTCTGTATAACAGTTGCTATGAAATTTTAGCATATGTATTAGTTAGAATCTTCTTAAATGCTATGTCACATATTTGTGTTTCACTTTTAAGAAGAAAAGGTTTGACTGAAGACACAGAAAAACAAAACCCTTTTCAATTGCATTGTGCCATAATTACCATGGCCAGTGCTAAATTCTATATTAAGATTTCTCAGCCTTTTACATGAGCCATACTTTGATTCCTCTCTATCCCTTCCTACATTTGACTACGTATCTATGACATCTATAAAACAGCATAAATAAGACTATTAGGAAAGCCACAGATGCGTTTGAAGTGGCTCTTTACTCAAGTTAATAGCTGACAGTAATCACTATGAGTCCAGTCTAAACCTAATCCTTCTATGGATATTATTATGTTGAATAAAGTCCAGATGACCAGACAGTCCTCTATAGACCTGGTTTTTCCCAATAAGTTCATCTTAAGTTTCCAAGCAAAGTTACATCCACATGTCATGCAGAAATTCTGAATATTTAGCACTGGTAACTGCTCCTGCATTATGGTCCTCAGTACATCATGCAGCAGTAGAGAAAGATATCTACTCAATCGCGCATGCTAATCCATGAATTAAGCAAACCACCACAAGAGCCTCCAAGACTCCGCTTCCTATCTGTCGCATTTGCCTAGTTGCTAGAGCAACTGAAGAAATAAAATTTTTTAAGAAAGAGGAAGGGGAGGAGGGAACCTTTCCCAACCATGTAATTCGAATTGGAAGAACCGCTATTGCAAATACACGTGGGTCAGAAATAGCAGCACAGCTCAAAGCAGCTGCAGTCATACTGTTTACTCTCTTTTTTGACATAAAAGCCCCTTTTCCTCTGTGAACAGTTCTTAATGCAGAAACATCTAAATGTATGCTAATGCCCAACAGAGCAGTAACTTCCTTTGATTGATTCAACAGTACTGAAAGTACCAGGGAAAAAGATCAAACCAAGTATTATACAAACAATGAATGTCTTCAGTATGGTACGTGTCAGCATGAAAGCTGAAAGGATCCGAACAAGCCAGCTACTAATGTCTTACATGGCTCTGAAAGTGGCAGCGTTCTTAAGTGCTTGCAGATAAAAGTGTTTTTCTTAAGTTGTGACACCAATTCATACAGCTCTGTAATATAATGAAAGTGCTTTGATTTAACATGATTTATGAAGCAAAAGCCCTTCTGGTATCTTCAGGAAAAGCACAGGAGTTTACAATAAACACAAGATAATTAAGTAATTTTGCAGCCAGTTACTCTCCTGAAACCATAATTAGGAAAATAAACATGGCCTCCCTCTTCCCTTTGTATGCTGCTTAAAAATCCTTCTTTCTTCCATTCCACTGACTCACCTTTCTTTCAACAGCCTCTCACTGGAGAGCTTCTAGTGACAAACTTCTCTGACATTACTTTAGCAAAGACATTTTCATCTTACAACTAGTCCCAGTAACTTGTTTTTCTACAAGGCTGCTACAGTGTTTACAGAACAACACTAAGACACAAGCACACACACACAAAATAAATCTGACAAATGGTCTATAACTCTTTCATCCTGTGTCACAGGCAGTATAAATCTGTGTCACATAATCTGTGTCACAGGTAGTACAAACTGCGGTGTTGTGTGTTATGTTTCACCCTCCCAGGGTTCAGCATGACCTTGTTGTTTTGGTTTTTTTTTTCTGATGCCTATTCTGTAATTGGAAATTATTCAATTGCTAGGAAAACAAATCCCTGGACTGACCATGTCCCACATGTGCAAAACACAAGGATAAATTAATTGTTCCTTGAGGTACAGACAGATGACTAAGTCCATTTCAGCAGGCAGGGATAAAGCTAGAGAAGATGGAGGCATTTTGTTCTCTGGTAACTGGCAGAAGCAACAACAGGAATAGGATTTAGAAACCAGAATCCACTGTTCTGTACTCAAGTAGCACAACAGGAAATGGGTAGCATACCTTACCTCAACCTGATGTCCCACAGTCTAAAGAGGACACTTAAACTAAGCCTGCTTCATGGGGTACCTTAAGTATGCATAACAAAGCTAGTCCGTAAAAGCATCTTGGACAAACTCAAGATAGGTGCTTGTCAGGCTTAGTCTTTCTGGCCTTGCATAGGACATGACTAGCTAAAAGTTATTTGTTCACAGACCTTCAGCACATCAGTTGTTAGGCAAGACTTTGGAATAAATCATATTTCTGGACCTAGGAATCTCAGCTTCATGTAAGGAAATTGCTCAGCTATGTCCAAAAAGACAACACCTTCAGAAATCTGCTAAACAAATTACAACTCTTATGGCACCCAATGCAATTACCAGGATATAAAAGCAACAGGAAATACTTTCACTGCACAGTAAATAACATCTCTGTCCAGGGTGAGATTATAGACTCATCTCTAATTTGCATTAGGGTTTAAACATATACAGAGAGAAAGATTTAAAATCTAAATTAAAAAAAACACCCAACAAAGCAAAACAAGCATTATGCAAACAAGATGCAGGCACAGCTGCTGACAACAGAGATCTCACATTCCCTAATCATACACACATTCCCAAGGCAGCTACTACTGGTTACTGTTCGAAACAAAAACTGGATTAGATTGGGTCTGGTCCAATCTAGACACTCATATATGAAACCAGGCTTAAGATCATTAGCTGACAACTACAGCAAATGTAAGTTTCTATATATATTTATCACACGCCAAAGACCAGCTAACATGCAGTATTATCCACTAAGTTAGGAGATATCATACTAAAAACCTCTTGGAAGAGAATAGGTCAGATATTACACTCCTGCACCACAGGCCTCCTTTTGCTCCTGTTCTGCTATAGGCTTAACTAACTCCTCAATTTTTGTAAGTCACATACCTGAAGGGTGCAGTAATCTTAAAAATCAAGTCTAGATCTTCACAAAATATCCCAAGATAACAACTTATAACAGAAAAATCAACTGCGGAGAAAATGAAAGGATCTAATTCTATATCACTGCATGCACACCACAGCTCCTCCTCTTTTACTTCAGAAGTAAGAGACAAAACTAAGAACACACAGCAGCAATGGAATGTTTTAAAAAGAATATTCAGACTTTGACAGACTATTAGTACTAAGGAAATCCTCTCAAAAAATAAGCAGCATAAGAAAAAGAAATAGAAAGCACATCTACCACTATTCCTAAGATGTTAGACAGCTAAAAAGGAGAAGTAAATTCTTCATCCACATAACTCAGTATTTACTGATATTTTTCTTACTTCAGTGGCAGCTGTCTTACATGCCTAACTGAGCTAACATACTTCCACAAGGCAAAGCACATGGGAAAGACAAAGGGATACAAAGCAAAATCCCAAGGAGCTCTCACCAGGAGAGAATAACAAAGACCTTATTACACCAAGATTCTTCCCCGCAAGGGCTCACACATGGCCTGCAAGTGTCTCAGTACTAACTGTACTAGATGTTCTATAACAAAATGTTGGGCACCACTACATAACTGAAAGACTTGGAGATCGATCTACCTACCTTGGTTTGGATAATTGCATCCATTCATTACTCCATTTGGATAGATGTCAGAGGGTGCTTCAATCCACACACAGTACAACAAAAATTGTATCAGGCAAACTGATTTTTCCTACTGCAGAAAATTTCTTGTTTGTCTCCTCTGATAGTTTGCTTGACTGTAGCTCCTCAGTTTTACTACCAAAATATCTTCTAAACAGAAAATGCTTAGTGAAAACAACCAATTACTCCACTGAAGAATATTTTTAGTTCTGCTGCACAGACTTCGAAGTGGGAAAAGAACCTGCATGGAGCTTGGCTTTCAACACAGCACTATGAAGAGCAGACAAAAAGCTTACTGCTTCCTGGACACAGGAAATAAATACTCCTGTCAGTGCTCCAGAATCCCAAGGAAGCTTCCAGATGTGCAATAAGGCAACTTGATGATTTCTGCAAGAAATGCACCAACTAACACCATATTTTAGGAAACACACAGTAAGATGCTGAGGATCGGTTTTGATCAGGTCGTTATTTCTCTCCTGTTCCTGAAAGAGAACTGTAAAGTTTCCTCAATCTAACTTGTTGACACAAATGAAGACTTTTTAGAAGGGCAATACATCTACTGCCACAGTGGGCCCGGAACCTGCTCCGGCACACCCATGTACCACTGATGTTTGCTGTGTCTGCTGAAATCTCATTCCACTCCCACTAAAAGTCCTGGCTTATGAAAACAAAGAAATTGATAGAAATCAAAGTTTCTCTGAAAGTTTAAGTAAAGGAAACCACACTGGCCCCCAAAGGGATTAACATTTGGAAAGACGCAGTTTGATCCAGAGAATTGAGTGATCACGAAAGAAAGTGATTATTCCCATTGTAATATGTTTACATCAGATTTTGGCCAGATTCCCACTCACATTTCTTTAATTATGCCTGCATAAACAGACTATTACACGTCCAATTCAGTACCATCTAGAGTTAGGGAAGAGATGTCTGTAAAACAAAGTTTCATTAATGAAACAGTATTTTACAAAGGGTCACTGAAAGAATGCAAAGTCATCTCCACCAAGCAGTTGAACCTCACAGAGCTGCAGGGTTCGGTGAGAATGACCTAAGCTGCAAGCACGTTAATACACAGCCAGCATCCTGTTAATACCACCAGGGGCTGGTCTTATTTCATTTACATATGCCATAAAAATCTTTCCTGGAGAAGAATATTGCATTACCATATGCAGATTTTCAACCAGGAAACTGAACTTGAGGATAGCACTCATGAGACCGGCTCTTAAAAAAATAAAACCATGGAAGCAAGGAAAAGGAATAAAGCAGCCAGTAAACTAGCATGCATTTCTTCTGCACTTTAACTTTCCTGTTCATAAAGACATTAGATATCTGCACCAAATGGAAAGGAAATATGCAGCAGTCTAGCAGCGCCATCTGTTTATTCTGGTACATGAATGGATAAATTAACACCAGCACTCCTCATCGCACCAGCATCCCGTCAGACAGCTGCCCTGCCAAGTGCCTCTGCTTTCAATGTCTGCAAAAGTTAAGCATGATATTCTGGCCAGTTTAGTCCTGGGTCCCCTCCTAGAAGATCCTGTTAATTATGCCAAGGTCTGTTAAAATTATGTACAGGGTTCTCTCAATGCGTGTCTCCTCAGCTAAGTCTAATAGCTCTCTAACACTTTTGGTTTGACAGGCCTCCAAATGAAACAACTGAAAGCCAGTGGAGAGATACTAAGTGTCCCCATACCCCTTCAGGAACGGATTTAACACTACTGAATTACTGAACAGAATGCCACAAAGAAATATAGAGTTTTCATTTCCTAATGTACAGCATCACTGGATGCCTATGCTGCCCGTTTGGACAGCAGGATCAGCCTCCTGTATGCTCCTACCTACTTGACACTACCATCTACAACAGTGATTTATGCACCTGGTGTCAAGAAGTTCATTAACTCCACAGATGGAGTACAGGGCTTTAAGACTACCAGAAGCATACACTCCAGGGCTGAAGTGGGTGTAAGAAGCTGAAGAGTTGGGAAAAATACAGTATGATATGAAAGGGAAAGGCCAAAGAAGGTGAGAAAATCAGGGCTGGAAGCCTGTAAGACTAAAGTACCCAAAGCAGGGACTGGAACAGCTACAGCTCCAACTATTCAGGAAAAACCCAAAGAGAGGCTGAGGGGCCTTTGTGAGAAGGAAAAACAGGGGAAGGGGGAGAAAAGGAACAAACTACTAAAAGGTCATGACATGAGACGTTGCTGGGTTTAAACACAGACTGAAGCTATTTCCTGTTTTAAAACTCAGAGAAAGTATTGATTAATATCAAGAAGACTGATTTAGGATAATGTAAATCAAACTTTTCAAGAGGTGAAACTCCAAGAATGTTTTTGCTTTCAGAAAAAGGTGGAGTTTGTGGTTTGTGTCCCATCCCCATCTCCAGTAATAGCTCTGTGTAAACACATTTAGCCTAATATAGAAGTAGAAAAAAGTGTGAGTGGATTTCTTCCCTCTCCTGCCCCGAGGGCAAAGAAGGGATCTTGGTGGCAAAGAAAGTTAAGAGTTTTGTGCATCACAGAGAGCTTCACTAAAAACAAATAAAACCTCAAACACACACCTTTTCCAAGCAAGCAGTTCTTTGTTTTTATGTTCGGTGTTGTTTCATCTGGTTCTTTAATTTAAGTACATTTGTATACTAACAAAAAACAAAAACAAAAAACACAAATAGCTTAGCACTGAAAGTTTTCTGAACACTTTTTTGCCCCTGAGTTCATACAGTTGTTTGCTTTGTGCCCCCTCACCTAAGAGTTCTTAAAAGAATGTGTTACCTATTGTCCACTTCTCATCTCAGCCAGTCCCCTCCATAAAATAACACTAGTGCCCATTAATTCCAGCATAAGTGATTTCCTTCAAGTGCACTGTAGTATTTAAAGAGCTTTCTCAGTCATTACAAGTCACCACCACAATTGACAACAGCATCCTTTTAGCCACATGCATTTATCACATTGCCCCCATGCGTATCTATATGGGTTTTCTATACTGACTATGGCTACTCCTTTTCAGTTTAAGAGGAATATGATCACATTAACTCTCAGATTTTGATAAAACTCCAAAGGAGCTCAGAGTCTAGCTACACGACCTGCTAATAAAAACTTAAACGCACAACTGAAATGTCTAAAAGTCATCCCAGGTTTGAGCAATAGCTAGTGCTGAAAGAGGCAGCAAAACTATGCTTTCACAATCTAGCATGGTCTCCAGTCTGATACGTAACAGTCCTCAGCTCTCTCAGATGAGTCCTTCCTCTGTTATTTGCACAGTGCAAAACAATGGCCTTGGGGCAAATCACGTCAGTGTGTTCACAGGCCTCCTTGCAGACGATTGAAGTGCTTTCTCCTGTTCTCTGCAGCTCGTGGCCTGACACACAACACTTTCATCAATACATCTGTGACTATCTCAGTCTTTTTATCTTTCAATGCTTTAACATCACATGCCTTAAGCTGTTACCTGCTACAAGCCAACAGACTATCAGACTGTACTCTGGCTAATGGGCTTTAACTCAGCCTCTACGAACTCCCCAAGAGTCACAAATAGAGGCAACTTCCTAAAAGAGCTCTGCTTTCCCTTGACACTACATCATTTTGTCAAGCAAAGTGACATTTATGAACATACTTGATGAGAACACTTCTCAGACTCACAGATTAAAGGCTCTTGCCCTTAATCCCTGCCACAATTTCAACCCACTCATGCTGCCTTCTGATCTATTGCACCTACAACACAATTAGTCTTAGCTTCATAGCAAAGGTGAGGTGCGTTAGAGAAACATAGCTGTAGAAGCACCTTCCTGCATTGTGCTGCACTCTTACCCCTGATACTATAAACACCACATTTAGGAAATGTGCATGCCTGACCTGCCTATCACTTCTTCAGTCCCGTGGTATGCTTTCCCTGTCATTTGCTTCTAAGACTACATGGCATAGAAGTCGGAGCTCAGCAAGCTGTACAGACGCAAACCAAGCTACAGGCAAAAGCTCATAGCTTATGGACACTGTGGATCCACACATCTTAAAAACTGTGTGGCGAGAAACCCATTCTGCAATGATTTGCACATTTGGGGGAGCTGGGGAAAAGGCAGGAATTCTGTCCAACTTAAATCTCCCTTGGCTAATATAAGTTCCCTTAGAACAGAAACATTATAAATCCTGGAGACCTAAAAAGGGCAAGTTTCCAGCTCCTCAAGCACTTTCGTTTCAGAAGCCTTCACACCTTCACTTTCCATTCCAGAAAGCAACAAGTTCTGGTAAAGCAATGTTTGTTCCTCACAAAAATGATTTCTGCTCCTTAATAATAAAAATATTCTAACAGAAGCACCACAACCATTCATTATCCTCATCTCCCCACCTGAAATATCCTTCCTGCATTTTTATATAAATAGATTACAACCCATAAAACACATGATCTTTGTTCTTCAGTTCTCGGGCAGATATTTTTCACACTCATCTCGACGTATTCAAATGTCTTAATGTCTCAACCAGACTTTCTGTTCTCTTGACTAAAGGAGTTTTGTTTGCAAAAAAATTTAAAGTTCTATTAGAAATCTTTAGAGTTACACACAGATTTCAGGGGTCATGGAAATATGTTGAAGCAAGTCACCTTCCAGTTTGATGTCCAACTTTCTTTTTAACTCAAATACAACAGGGAATCCAAAGCAACTGCTCTACTGCAACACTGCTTGATTCAATACAGCCTGGTGTTTCATCCAGCCCATCACCCAGGCTTGATATCTTCAGCCTGTGGGCAAACCAAATACACTCTTTTCTCTGCCATGCTGAGATTCATCTGTGTAATTTATTTGTTTTATTGACTAGGCTGCTCCACGATTTTTCCCCCCCATCTTTGTGAAAGGCTTTGAAGCACCAGCTGAAAGAACAGTGCCCCAGCAGTCTGAAATTTATCTGATTCCCAGTGTCTCTGCCCAATTACATGAACTATTATCAGCAACATTCAATAGCAATAACTAGTATCAGTTGGAGGCAGCTCCAGGGCCTTTGATGAAACAGTCCCTCAAGAAGTTCATTGCATGGCTACCTAGTCCACCCTTACATTACCCAAAACACCAAAGCGCACAGCAGAATCATCTGGTGAAGCCACATCTATCTTAAGACTTACCCTAGGTGGACAGGAACAAGAACTGGTGAAGATTTGGAAGGGACCCACTTCGTTTCCTGCATGCACACCTGCCTCTTATATGTGGCATAAAAAAACCTCACAAGCTAGAAACTGGTGGTAAATGTATTCTACAGTTTCTGGTTCTTTGCTGTAAAACATTGCCCCAGGCTGGGTTCATGGTGTCCCTGCCATGCTTTCTTCCTTCCCCAAGGAGTTTTTCACACAGTCCATCCTGGGTAGTGAACCAGCTCAGCATTTTGGCCATAAGGAACACAACATGAAAATTCATATGACCAATGCTTCTCAGAGCCCTAAGAGATGCACCAGGTATCTCCCCACACTACCTCCTGGTTTAACATTGTCCTCTAGCATTTTATATAACTGCATCAATACAATGCAAGTCTTCACTTTTGACACAGAGAACAAAGTCATTTCCACTGTTCTTTGAAACAGCTTTTTACATCCCTGAACTCTTTTCCAGACTGAACCATTTCACAAGTTGTTCTGCATTCATGTTTCTACTATCAGAGCTGTCCTTACTACTACTCTTTTTTCTACTGGTACTATCTGCATGCAGGAATTCCATAAGCATATCCTTGTTTCTGCAAAAGCACAATCAGTGACTGTTGTTATCATGCAAAATATAGTTTTCCATTAAAAAAAAAAAAAAAAGAGAACTATTAAGTGCCTTTTTAATATTCCATAGTATTCAAAGCTGTTATTCATGCTCAAGGAAGACAAATAGTTAGAATGACATAGTAGAACATTGCACAAAGCAAGAATAAGCTAAAACATTATATGACAATAAAAATATTTACACTAATCTTTAATGCCTTCCCAGCTCAGAACTATATTATCTTTTAACTGGTTACGTCTGTCTTGATCTTCAACAATCAACCCAGTTATCATAGCACAAAGCAAAACACCATAAGCTCATGAACATTTGGGCTGGAAGGGAAAGAAGTGGTAGGAGTGGGAAGATGTTCATGATGAACCAAGAGCAGAAACTCCTTAAGTAAATCAGCTAGACAGCGTGAATACCAGAACCATCAATGCACTAACCAAAGAATTTACTTTTTCCTATACAGTTTATTAGAAAAGCATTAGGAAAAGAATAGTAGCCAGCCTATCAAATGTATACTGAATATAGTCTTTCATTCCTCTGTTTTGACCAGCATAGGTTTTCTTTTGTTTGTGTTTTCAGGCCTGCTATCTGTATTTGTAGCCAGCTGTTACTATACCATAACACATTCTCCCTGCTAAATCCCCCAGAGCACTGCACTGTGTGGCACAGTATTTGAGAAGAATTGTCTCAGACAGATGTCAGTTCTCACATTTCTCAGTGTCTGAGGCTAGCACCGAGATTCCCTTCCCTTGCCCAGCAGCTTTCTTTCCCCTCACTGATGGGACCTTCCATGTCTGAGAATGCAAGTGTCACAGCAAGGCCAAAAGGCACAAATTGCTTTGTGTAAATTGGTCAAATTAGGAAGCAAAACATTTCTGCTGAGGGTTATTTTCCTCAAGGTAACGGAACAAAGTTTACACTCTAGTAATAATTCCATCTTGGCCATCTCAAACACAGATATTGTTTTGTTTTTACTATCTAACTCAGGCTTGCAATGCTGGGGTGAAGGGGGGCTTTTGGGTTTTGCTGTGGATTGGATTTTTTGGAGGCTGAGTGCAGCGAAAGAGAGGAAGGGTGTGTAGAGGTGTAGCTTGTCCTTTGAATTCACTGTTTTCTACTGTGATCTAATTGCAACTTCCAGGTGAAAGAAAACAGAACCCCCACTATTCTTTCTCACTGCTGCGATAATATTCGAGCAAGTGCTCTGCATTTCATACTGTAGCATGCAGCTGCCCCTACTGCTTATAAATGGGATTCAGTGTCTTCCTTCCCAAAAAATCCAGGCAGACTTTACTATAGCTTTTTCTTCTCATGGGTACAAGAAGAGCCATAAGCTTTGTCATTATACTATAAGCAAAGGAACAGGCAAAAGCACAATTGCTTACACTGAATAGAAATAATTTCTAGCCAATTTTTTATTATGCTTTTGTAACTCAATATGAGAGCCAATTCCAGTAACAAGTAACCAATAGTAGAAAGGCAGGAATTTCATATCACATTCTACCTGATTAGTTTACACAGGTTTTCATAACAACATTATTAATTTGCAATGAATAAAGCTGCAGCAACAAAACGATTCCATTATTCGAACCCACAAAGCAAATTCATCTTTGACAACTCTCAAATCACTTGTACACAAACAGTTTCAGGAATGCAGCCAATTTTACAAGAGAACATGCTTAATTCATCATCATCTTTCATTGAAGAGAAAAATATGAAGTCCTGAAAGTCTATTTACACTGAAAAATCAGCTAGATCCATTTATTTTGATTCCCAGACGTAATGGAATAGTCGTGTAGTTAAATCCAAAACACAAAATGCAAATAGTTCTGCTAATATCAAACAAGTACTCTCAAAAAAGACAATTTCTTGGAGTTTATACAATATTGCCTACAACAGGATGCTGAAGAGGCCTCACCAAAAAAGCAATGCAAAATATTTGATACTTGTGTAACAGCAGTTTTTGCTTTTGAAAACAGATATAAGATATTATTAAAACCCACCCTTATACCACACTTTAGTAATCAAGTCTTTTACTGATGTTTTCCATATTCATGAAAACATCCAATGACAAGACATATTAAAAAACTTAGAACAAGAAACTGTGCCTACCAGCACTACTTCATAATTCCTTCATTAATAGTTTTTTTTCCATTAAAGATAAGTCCTAATCTGAAGTACAAAACACCGATACACAAAAGTTCCCTATGTCAAAATCCTTAAAACAAGAAAAAATTGTTACGCAATACCTAAAGTCAAACACTGTTGAACAGCTAGCGCCTCTACATTAGCATGGTCCTGCAAGCCATATTGCTCATCCTATATGAAAAGCTATTAGATGAACTATCAGCTTTTACAAGGATGAACATTGAAGTCTTTAAGACTACTGAACATAGCTTAAGTAGCCGACTGCCCATTACAAAGACTGTAGTTATGTCCAGTCTGTAACACAGATTCAAGCCTGTAAGTAACTAGCACCCCAAAACCAAGTTCCCTTGCTTTTCATGGCAAGTGTTACTCTGAAGGCACTAAATGCCATGCTGAATCTGACCTCAGAAATCACATTTTATCATCATCTAAAAATATTCCTGTTTTGTATGCTTATGTTTCAAATGGTGCCTCAATTTCCTTCAGTAAAACATATTTTGGTTGCCCTTAAACACTTATCCAGAGATCCATTATTTCACTGCTTTGACACTTCAGTCCAGGGTGCCTCATCACCTTAAACTTCAGTGCACATTTGCAAGCCATTCCAGAAATCAGAACTAAACCTTCTAATGCACATACTTCTGCCTTTAGGGAGTAAGACAAGAACACACATGCTGGTGCTAGTGCTCAATATATCCACAAAGTATAAAAAGTTACATAAATCTCTCTGCCAATTTAATAGTTATCCCCTTTCTGACTTCTATTTTTTTAAGGAACAAAGTAACCCTTTAGATGGTCAATAACTTTTTACAATATCTTCACAGACTTGAAGTCAAATCTAATTTTCACCATTGTAAATGCCCTTGAAATGACACCCAAATGTCAGTAGTCTGTCCCCTGAATACCACCATCTTGCCATTTCAAACACTCCACCAAACCGTCTACCATTATTTGTTATTAACGAAAGCATCACAGGACCACAAGCTTGATTTAAAATCCTAATTCCACATTGTGGCAAGCATTTAGTATCTAATAGAAAGCATTTAGCACCTCACAGAATCAAGTTGTAAAGAGACTTGTATTAGAGAGTCTTTAAACCACATCTACAGCCAAACTTATACCCCAGAAGACACAATTTGGCACCTGATAGAAAAAAGTGAATTAAGTGGAAAATATTGAAAATTACTGGGGAGAACAAGGAATGGCAAAGGCACCACATGTACCCACCAGGCTATTTCTTTCTTTTCCTTCCTTCTTCTGTTGACTTGGTTTAAAACAGGAAGGCGTTTTACTGCTCTGTAATACCCCAGGTCCCTTGCTAGACCACCACTCATGTAGCCTTTTCTTCCAACATATTACCACTCAGAGTGCTGCTCTGAAGTCATCAACTGGAAGTAAGTGAAGGGTAGAGACTCAGATGTTGCAACAGCTTTATTATCCCAAAGATCAAGGAAACTTGAAACATTCCCAAGCAGAACACAACTGCCCTTCTCTGTGCAGACATTTTACACTGCTTTGTAGCATCAGAGCAGAAAGAAAAACAAATGCTCACCTACTGGTCATATTTGTGTGTGTATCAGTTACCTTTAGGAGATCACGTTGCTTAATGTCTTCTAGACTCTGGCAGCTGTAGGTAGCATCTGCAAATCCATGTCTGATGTTATGTATTGGTGGTGGCACTCACACTAGGGTGCAGGCTAGCTCTCTTTAGTTTATGAAAAGCTACCTCATCTCCACAGTATCCTTAAGCTACACATGGCAAAGGCAAACCTTAATAAAGCAAGAATTCCTTTGCAGCCTTTCAAATCACTTTGGTAAACAAGAGTTCTGATATTAAACCTCTGGAGATACAGCTTTCTGAAACTTCCAAAATTAAGTATCCACTCTTGTTAAAGTATGTTTGGAAAATACAGCTACATTGTTGGGGATAAACAACAAGAACATGGATAACCCTGATGATTAATCACATAAAACATCAAATTGTTTGATTTCATGATCAATTCACATTTGTTTCTTCTGCAAAGATGTTTAGTACATAAATATCCACAGTACTTAGGATCACTGAGCTAAACCCAACTCCTTTTTCCAAGAAAATAAAGAAATAAAAGCCAGGAGACTGCCAGCAGGACAGGAAAGATTAATTCTCACCTGTAAAACCACTTTCAAATAAATACTGTGCCTGCTAATTCACTACACATGACGAGACTGCCATCCTCAGGGGACTGCGGAGTTATTGCAATTGACTTCCAGGGAGGATTTATGCCTGGATCTCCAGAGTAACTCATGTAAATTAATTCCTCAAGACTTGGCTAAGAAGGCAAATATTAGGATGTCTTAAATGGTCCACAGTGTTACCTTCTTTAATCATAGTCGTTTTCAAACTTTAGTCATTAGACTAAAACTAGATTACAGGGTCATTCAAGCCTTCCCCAGTACATTTCAGTACAAAATATTTCTTTAACATGTTATCTGACAACTATGCACACAACTCAATTCGGAGTAAAATCAAAAGGAAGAAACGGAAGCTTCTTAACTTCTGAAAGGTGTAACCATTTATTTCTCTTTCAACTGGCAAAAATAGTACCATTTGTATGTACCCTGATACATAGTACTGTATCAGGGTTTAAAAGTTATATAAAAGTGGGAGACAGAACACAGGAAATAAGATCTTCCACCCATTTTTGATCCTTTGTCACAACTTGGGATCAGCCCTCTGAGAAGAATCACTCCTTCCCTTAACTTTCGACTATTCGTCCAGTTTCTTGCACAACAGCTGCTTCCCCCAAAGGCTGTGCACCCTAACTGTGGCGCCAGCTGTGAAAAGTACTTCTGGTCCTCTTTCTAGTGGCCCTATTCCTATATTTACTATCTTACACAGAAGCCCTTAATTGCTTTTCTAAAGTAACTACCCCTCATATAGCATATCCTTCACCCTACAAATGCTTTGAATTCGTTATTTTTTCAAAAAAAGAACATTTATAGTTTTTCTGTTTCAGGATACAGAGATAGCCTCTCTGCCATTTTAACTATTGCTTCTTTTGGTGCAGGAGAGGGGAAACCAGAGACCCCATGAACTTGATTTAAGAATTCTGTTATGCTACTTTTCTTTATGCTACTTGTGTAGCATGGAAGTCTGTGAAAAAACACAGAAATAAAGCAAACCCCCTTATTTAAGCTGCTTACAGGAATAAAAGATGTGCTAATATGCATAGCAGTAGATGTGCTAATATGCATAGCCGTAGATGTGCTGTTCAGTAGTATTCAACTTCCTGAATTCCAGACAATGATACCATTTGTTAAAGAGAAACAGTCAGTGAAATCAGGTTAAAAAAAGACTTTCACCATTGGATTGCTGCCAAGGCTAATCAATTTAATCAACGATAGGCCTGGGTTAAATGAGTTTGGAACTTACTTCAGATTGCAAGTTTAAGAGAAAGATTACTATAAAACCCCCCGCATTTTTCCTCC
Organism: Psittacus erithacus; assembly: GCA_009867235.2. Taxonomy (NCBI): domain Eukaryota; kingdom Metazoa; phylum Chordata; class Aves; order Psittaciformes; family Psittacidae; genus Psittacus; species Psittacus erithacus. The sequence goes on along the minus strand of WYDI02024527.1, from coordinate 42,486 downwards.
ATCTCCTGTGATAAGTTCTGAAGCTAATAATATTCAACTTATCTGACACACCAAAATCCCAGTCGCCACCAGAACCAACAGACCTCAACTTACAACTTGCAATTTACTAGCGAGCAAAACCCAGCCAACAGATCTGAATGTAGTCACAAAAGTGATAATCTATTTACTGAAGGCAAAGTACTTCCATCCAGCCTTCCAAAGGTACCTGTTGTTGAGCTAAAAGGAATTAACAATACAGGAGAAAACACAAAAGTCACAGCAGAGGCGATAGTCTGTGAAGAACTTTCCCTACGGTGAGATACTTGAGCTCAGTAATTTTAACGCATCAAGGTTCATTCAGTCACAGGCTTTATACAACAGGACAAGTTCTCTTTACTATTGTATAAGACGACCACTTTCTTATCTAAGCAGATAAAAGGTCACAGGAGAGTCACTGTCTAGTTGGTAAAGTTGGATAAGGTGTCTTTTTTCTAGGAAGAGTAAGCATAAGAAGCCAATAGAAAGACTTGTTTAAGGTTGCAGTAGATCTGTGATTTCAAACTAAACTTTCTCCAAGAGGCTTTCCTAGTCAGTTACCCAATTCAGTAATTACCTGTCACCTGGATATTGTGGCACGAAGAGAATGGACAATATTTTGAGCATAAAGCCACATTTACACTTCTTTCCCCCCATTTTTGATACCTCCCATTCCCCCCACACCCCACCCCCACCTTACCAGGAATGCTTTTGGGGCCAAAAAAGTCTCATTGTACAAATCAAGAAAATTGTGTTGGCCATTCTCCATGTGCCTTGTCAGAGAAAAGCCATGTCTACTACACAACTCATGCGTCGCTTCCTGTAACTTTTGCCAGGTATATCTATGGCAGGCCCCAGACTACGGAATTGGATCACCCCTATAGATCCCAGGCACCAGAAATACTCCATGTCACTGTACAGGATCCTTCATGTATTCTATTAATCCCTTGCCCCCTGTAAGAGCTACATACAGAACTGTGGAAGCTTATTAAAGAAATGTTTGGTCATCATGAAGAGGCTTTTATGCAGTAATGTGGGATTCTTCAGTTCAAACCTACTCTGGAATTCTCAAGCAGGTGCCATACTTAACACCTGCAGGACTGAAAACAAAACAGGAACCCCTAACCTAACCCTCGTCATCTTCCATCAGCTACTGGAATCCTTTTCATTTCTACAAACTCTGTCTTCCCACACAATAGTATTAAATGCTGCTTCTAAAGAGATCACTGTGATCAAACTCTGATCTCAATTAGCTCTCATTTTATTTTCAATATTCTTCCTGTCCTGCCTATTACATCTCACCTACAAACTAAATGGTCTACCCTTTACTTCAGCTGCCCATCACTAGTCTCTTGAATTCCCCCAAAATCACTTTCCCTGAGGTTTACTTTTTGCTCTCTGTATTCCCATAAGCATCTCTGTAGGCACTCCATCCTCCAGATTTTTTTCTTCCAGTGCAACAACTGCTCTGTGGCAAAATGCACAGAAAATTTTAGTGATCAAGCATCCAGTACAGAGTCATCCTGTAACGGCAAGCAGCACAAACCCCACCATATCCACTGGCTGTCTCTTTTCAAGGACTGGCTTCTTGGCAGTCTTTCATCTGCCTGATGCAAAGTTTCCTGCTGGAGCCCATCAAGGTTCTATCCTTCATTAGCTGCAGCATCTTTCCCTTCTTCAGAACTGGCAAACTCTATCACAAACCTATTATGAAAATTATTGGACAATTTTTCAAATGCAAGACATTCAGAAATATTCTGAAGATGCTCTGAACCAATGGTAAGGTGCACCAATGATATTAGGACTTGAGTCAAACCAGGCATTTGAAGCGTTTAAAAGGAATATGTCCTCAAAATACTTCAATTATTTGATAGAAAAGTCGAAGGTTTTGGAAAAAAAACCAAACATATAATTTCTTTAAACAGTAATGACAAATATTAAGAATTTTGTTTCATGTTTGTCTGTTTTTATCTACATTAAATCAAGCAGAATGTATCAGCGGACATTATGGAGAAAACTACCCAATGTTTTCTATTAGGGAGTTTAAACTTTTCTTTATAATAAGCATGACCAATTTAAAAATTGCTAACATTGGATTTCCTCAGTCATACATGTTTCATTAATGTCATTTATAAAATAATGCATTCCCCAAGTTGTAATAATATCAAGCATCAGTTACAACAGCATCTAATAAAACATTTTTGGCAAGACTGAAAAGTATAGCACTATTAGATTGAGAATTGTTCTGCTCCCTGAAAGCTTATGAAGTTCTGAACAGGGGATCTATTGAAAGTGTATCACTGCTCTTAACTCGACACAGCACAGCACGAAAAAGGGCGCTGGTGTCTCCTCCTTCTTGCCTATGTAGCTCAAGTGTGTTGTAATGTAAAAATACACTAGAGATCATTCACTTGCTACTCTGAAATACCCCTCAGGCACCAGACACACCCCACACACATGGATTTGGGGAAGAGGGGGTATGGTACATGACAACACACAACTGGCCTCTCCCTTTCTTCTCCAGTGAGTGCCCTACAACCAGAATAGGAGAAAACTTGTTTCATCAAGTCACTTACTATTAAATACTTTGAAAGAGAGTAGTTTGCATAAACATCAAGTAACAATAGGCTGAACTGCAGTTTAGCTCAGGGCATAAACTACGATAACTACCTCTTTGTGAGAGAAACTTCGAAAAACGAGATTGATTTCTAAAGCATTAAATGTCCTCATTTGTTCTAAGTCCTAGGGGACACCCCTCATCTTTGCATAGTCAGACTGTTGTTTAGAGAAGCATAGTCTGAGGAACAATAGCCTCTGATTTGTTACAGTACTTATGATCCAATTTTAATTCTTACCCATGGTGTTCAGCATGAATAAGAATTTAACACTAATTACAGTTGCCAAAGCATGTCTCTGAACTGGTACAGCAGAGGCATACATTCAGCCAGGTAAAACATACTGAACAAACTTCTCACATGCAAAAATATGCCAGTTCTCTCTCCCTTCCCCCTAAAGCACACACATCTTTTTCAGCTTGTTTTTATACTGTCTCCTAAGATCTAACCACTCCATACTTTGCGCTCCATGTTTTCCCTCCAGCTGAACTCACAAAAAAATCCCCATTTAGTATGAAGTTGTGAATTTAATTGATGAGCTGTTCAGCATCCTCCTTTAAATCAATAATAAAGACATGCAATATAACTGAGCCTGATACTTACCCTACAAGCACTGTTTCCTGCCCTGCAGCTCAAATTACTGCCACATCTACTATTTTTGCTGAAGGTCCTTCAGCAAGTTTCCAGCCCATGCAATATCTAGGCCAATAAAGGGTTTTTTCCAAGCTTTATGAAGAATTTCTTCCAAACGGCTTGCTGAAGTGTTCACTGCATAAACTATTCCTCTATCTGCAAAACACTGACTCAATTATTTTTTCTTTTTAGAAGGAAAGAGCATACTTTTTGATTTACATATTCCAGTAGTTTATTGGGCACAGATCTATTATTTTCAAGTTGATTGGAGATGTACCTTCCAGTGTTGGTGGTATTATTTTATGTGAAGATGCATGCAGAATTCACATTAAGGACTCTTACTGTTGATACAAATATACAGAGCAAACTGAATCACAGTGGACACTCTGGTAAGCAGATACACACAGCTAGGCTACAGAAGCCTAGACTTCACACTATGCAGTTTATCCTGTTCAAGATGCTGGTGGCAGCTGCAACTAAACTACTCTGAGCACCTAAACCAGTTTTGGATATTTAATTAATTCCACAGCCAACAACAGTTGGCTCTTGTACTTTGAAATATTAGCGCTGCATTTCTTTTTCTTTTCTGTTACTATCACCAGCCTTCCAAAACCCACTTGGTAATTTTGTTAACTCGGTAGCTAACCCCTAATCCCAGTATGCTTAAAAATAAAGCTACCCTTCATTTACAGATGTCCATTCACTATTAATTGTGATTCCCACCCACATATCTGCAGAACTACAGCATTGCTGAAGCCATCCTGGAACAAACAACATGTTAACACAGCCCCCCACGGTGCAAAGCCTTCAGGAACAAGCATCATCACATACATAACCCCATTTATTGACAGATGAGCTATAGGAAGGTCAGGCATTGCAAATCTGCATAGCAAATTTGGAACACAAATCAAGTATTCAGACTTTAAAAACAAGCACCAGAGATACAAAGCCATCTACTGCTCCTTGAAAAGTCTTCAGAATGTGAAAGGCAAGAACCTGAAATAGATTCTTAGCCTGCCTCCTTTGGGAGAAGCCCTTTCTGCCTCAGTATCTGCACTCCTGCAGCCTGCCCTCTTCAGCATTACAAGTTGTCTTTCTCATCATTGCTGAGATTCACATTATATGTCCTTTCACATGCAGCCTCCACCTTTGCAAGTTTGCATTAAACTGGAAGAGACATGCCAACTGGCATTCACTTAAGCGTCAAATACATATGATTCACAGGTCTATATAATGCATTACACTCAAATCCAGCCTTCATGCTGCTACCACTTAACATTCAACATTCCAGCAGTATCTTCTCATAACACCAGGAATTATGGTCCCAGACATCCAATTTCATTGCTCAAGAGTCCAAGGCAGAATATTCATTCATTCATGTCACTGGCATCACTGCATGAGTGGTAGGACAAGAGCTCACGGCACAGAAATTCCTAACAAAACATACTACAGCCCATCTTTGAAATCACTTTGCCCTCAAACTTCTTCCCATACACACATCCTTCCCCTGTTTTTTTAAGCAGCTGAAAGAGTTATCGACAGTTTGCAAGTAAATCCTGGGTTCATGGCTGGATATCAAAATGGATCAAGTCATAAGTTAAACAACAAAAAAATGATCTCTACAATACTATCCAAGCTGTAACTCTAAGAGCCTGAAGGTCAGACAATTAATTTCTTTACAGTCACTAGAATGTACAGGATCAGAAGTCCTCTTTTGCCCAGCAGCTTTCCACTTAATAAAATTCCCCATTTGTCTTTCCTTTCCTAGACTTCTTTCCTCTTGCTAATCAGCGCCAGCTGCCAATTAGGACTGACAATAGAAGAAAGTCTTTTTATGATCTTCAGCAATCACTACATAAACCACCATGCTACACTGCATTCTGCACCCAGTCCCTTCTTTTTCTCTGAAAGAAAAGTTAAAATAAGTTTCTGGTGTTTTAATCCTTTTTCTTGTTCTCAGGCCAAACCCAAAATTCTTTCCAATCCTCCCATTCTGGACTTGGACTGGGAATACTGAGCATGCACACCGGGCTTGTTTGCTGCACCTTCAGCTAAATTGCTGCTGCCGCCGCTACTCCTGCTCTCCATCATCTCATAAAGTATTGATTTCTGCAGTACATACTCAGTAAGGAAAAAAAATAAAATCAATTTTCCCCTAGACACTGCAAATCAGCAACAACATAACAGATCAGCCTGTCAGCCTGGTATGCAAGACTAGCAGCCAAAAATGAGCTGCAGAGACAAGGCGGGAAGGTGCGTGGGGAAAAAGGGAATGCAAACAGTGGTTATAGCAGAGGAGAGTCAGACAAGAAGAGGAGGCTGAGGCTATGAAAGATGCAGTTTGTTACATCTTTGAAATTCTTATTACAATGGTGTAATAAAAAAGCAGCACCCTGCAGCAGTATTTCTACAGGATAGCCAGTTATGGCGTGCATGATTCCACCACACTCATCTGCCCCGAGATATTTGGGTATAAGCTCCAAAAGAGTCTAATAGTCAGAAATACAACCAAAATAATCAGTAATCAACAACAGGATGAGAAAGCAGTTGAGCGTATAAAATGGCTGCACACACTAAAGCATCATCATAAATTTAGAGAAGCCATGCTGGAATCCACAATAAAATGCTTTTGCTCCTTAAACATAAAACCACAGGCAAAGGCAGATGACTAGCAGAGAGAAATAAGGTGTCATACATTAATCAAATCTATTTGAAATTGTATAAAAACTGAGCAAAACACATCTCCCAGGTAGGCTGAAGGAATCCCCTTCTCTTTTGTACTCCTTACTCTCAAAGCTCCCTGCTGTGATCCCAGCAACTTCTATTTTTCAGCAAAGCTCTCCAGGCTCTCTACAACTTCCTCTACATTAAAAAGGCCCAGGAAAATTCACACTGAAATAACACACCTGCCTCCAACACACCATGAGGCATCTGGGACCAAGAGAAAATGCTCTGCCTCTTCCCTGCCTTCACATAATAACTTCACCTCATCCTAGCGTGCCCAGGTACTGAAAACATTGCTGTGCTTTACAGATTTTAAATAGGCCCTCTTCCAATCTGCCATCCACTTCACAAGCAATATGTCTGATCCCTTGTACCACTTGGGGTGCTTCACATAAGACATCGTTTAAGCAAGGAGCTGCAGAAACCAAGCACCGGCTTTATCCCAAGAGATGCCTGTGAAATAGCCAGAGCTCCTGGAATGCTGCTTCCCCTTTCAGCACAGCCATGAGCTGCACATCAGGAGCCAACCTTTGGTAATAGGCACAAGCACACATAAAAACAGAGCCCCAAATCAGTGGAGCTTTTTATATACTCTAATAGATCCCAACTGTATCAAAACATTAATATTGAGCTCTCTGGACTAAGGATATGGTATCGGGTCCAGGATACATGCTTTTAAAAGGTCCCTAAATGCTTATTCATATAATAAACCACAAAAGCTCTAAAGAGACTGTTGCCATCTGTTTTCTGGACTCTGACATTCCAGTACTATCCTCTCTCTACCCCCACCAACTGCTATTTTCTAAAGACCATACAAAGGAAACAAAAAAAACCTGAAACCATGAAAATTAAAATTAGGACTGTATTGTTTAGACACAACTCCTTTCCTGAGTATTGCAAGGATCTCCAAAACTTTGCAACATGTAGTACAGTAAGAAACTGAGTTATGAGCAGAGTTTGAACTTGAACTCCTCATTTCCTTTTCTTATGTAAATCAGACTCAGTTTCTTTTGCACATGGTTACTTTCCAGTTTAATGTTAATTAATTTACTACTTGCAATTTGAAGTAGATATATTTCTGTTTTAAGCTGATGATTTGGAGGTGGCAGTTGAGGAGGTTAGAACAGTAAAGCACTAGGTCTTTGATCCTCAGGTCTTCACTAGGACAGTTGAGATGGGCAAGGACCCCACTAACTACACCACAGATAGGTACTGAACACATTTTGTCCACGCCATATGACACACTAGTCTTCTGGATGAGCAAAACAATTCATTCAAAGATACCAGCAGTAATTATACAGATTAGGTTTATAAAAACCTGAATAACTGTTCAAGCAGTTTGCTTTTCTACTTAAAATTAAAATCAGGTACAGTGCTTGTTTTGGGGAGGGCTACAACTACTGCGCTATGCTTAAGGAGGCCCCAATCACTAGCTATTGTTTACAAAAATATCCTCCACCTACCTTACCTACCATTTAATTTAGATTACCAGTTTTGACAGAGGTAGTTTACACCCTCCAATCCCATCAGGACGTCATGTTAAGGGGAGACATAGCAGTCTCCCAGTACCTAAAGGAGGTGTACAGGAAAGCTAGAGAGGGACTTTTTACATAGGCACGCAGTAACAGGACAAGAAGGAATGGGTTTAAGATGACAGGGGAGAATTAGATTAGATATTAAGAAGAAATTCTTCACTGATGCTTCGTCGAAACAACTGGTTAAATATTAGACACAGTGCAGAAAGGCAGAGATAGAATTCAACTTCTAAATGCACACAGTTCCTCACAGCCCAGGACCTTCACAAGCACAGAAGGCTTACTGCCACAGCTGTACACTGGAGACAGAGGATCCACCAGCCTCCACTGAAACACGCCCCGCTTTTCCGAGGTGTGCCAGTCCAAATGGGATTCCCACGTTCTGTCCCTATTGCTCTCCAAGTTAGCCACAGTATTTCAAAAACACATTAAGTGGTCACAGGAATTAAAATGACCTACAGCTTCTTGTCCATGCAACCTGCATGAACCTTGCACATAGTTGTATATACACACCAGGTTCTTATAAATCAGAGAAGCATGTGTAGTCATCTCTATTTAAACCGACGTGCAATATTTAAATCTCCCTAAATGTGAAGGCACGTGACAACTTAAAACTCTAAAAACTGAAGTCCAAAATGTGAATAATAGTCATGAGAAGAAATAAAACTTAAAGTTTCTAAGCAGTGCCATACAGTCAGGTCCTGAACCTTTCACAAAAGCAGCATGCAGTTTTCAGAATAGCTACTCAGTAGTTTGAAATTAGAATCATAGAATAGTTAGGGCTGGAAAGGACCTTAAGATCATCAAGTTCCAACTCCCCTGCCATGGGCAGGGACACCTCACACTAAACCATGTCACCC
>WYDI02024527.1:0-30938 GCA_009867235.2 Psittacus erithacus | reverse complement strand
TTCTTATCTCAACCTGTGGGAGTTGTATTCTTTTGATTCTCTTCCCCATCCCTCCGGGAGCCGAGGGAGGAAGGAGGGGGGGGGGCAGTGAGTGGGCTGCGTGGCAGGCCTTAAACCACAACAATGAAGAAACCCAAGAGTTTGCTTATTCTATTGAACCCAATCAGGTTTGCTACACTTACCCCATGCATACTTTTGCTTTTAATTAGCATGAATTCAGAGATAGCATTGATTACCATGAACAGCAGAGAAGTAAGTTTAAGCCTAGCCATTCTACCCACTGCAAGGTCAGAGTTTTCCAAGTACCTAGCATGGATTCAGCTACGCTCCCACCAAATTCAGTCATACTCTGGTCGGCTTCCACCAAGCACTTTCAGAAACTTCAGCCAAAGCCATTTTACCAGTTCAGTGTCCTGCATATTACTGTAGTGCACTAAAGCCCAAAGTTCTCATCAAGTTAATTCCCTGCAGTACTGAGAAGCTTGCAGAACAGACTGTTCCTGTCTCTGTAATTTTATATCCGGTACTTTTAACAATGGAAAATACAATATTTAAGCTGGTCCTCCAGGATAGAGCATAAGACTTTGCTGGATCTGATGAAAGGAGTGATATCACAGTTGTTTTAAGTGTCATGTTTCTGAATGCAGTGCAGCACCACATACTAGAGGCCTTTGTCTTCTGTACATTCATGCATTGGGGTATTAGTGAAACTCAAATATTAAATTTGGAAGACAAAAATATTTCTATAAGATATTTCAATAAAAGCAATGAGTATCCTCAAGACCTCTTCTCATAGAAAAAGTTTTGAGATCTTTTCTAACTAAATATTCAGACAAGGGAATACATAATAATAAGCAATGAACAAGATGAGGAAAGCTACCCATTCCCTGTAACCTTCCCCAAACCATTAGTAGAACACAGAAAAGGAAACATATTTCCTTGCAGTTGCAACTTGATAAAGAAGGAATTAAAGATCTTCTCAGTTAGAAACATTTACAACCAACTGCAAGGTTGCAGAAAAGGCACCAGACCTTTGGCCTGCATCCAGCCTGATGGACCAGCAGGGGATTCCATAAGACGAAACATTCAGTCACCCCCTGGCTGTTGACATACTGCTCCAGGAACTCAGGAAAGAGGCATTTGGTGCAACAAATGAGAAACAGTAAGAAACAGAAGGACTATGTCAAGAGTCTAATTGGGCCAGAATGCCTGAACAGGAAGAATTCTGCGTTACTGAGGTCTAATGGAGAATTAGAGTGCCTGACACACACTTGGGTTTGGGAAGAAGCTCCATCTGAAACAGGACAGTTAGCTGCAGTAAGCCTACACATTATATCACATTAAGAAACCGTCCTCACCAAATACAGAAGTCCATACCCCAGGTACGACACAAGCCATTTTCATAGATCCATAGAAAGGTTTGGGTTGGAAGGGACCTTAAAGATCATCTGGTTTGAACCCACCTGCCATGAGCAGGGACACCTTCCACTAGACCAGGTTGCTCCAAGCCCCATCCAGTCTGGCCTTGGACACTGCCAGGGATGCGGCACCAACAGCTTTGCTGGGCAACCTGTACCCACTGTTTCACCTTCAAAGAGCTCAAACATTTTGCTGATGGCTGTTATAAAATTAATTTACAACCGCACTGGCAAACTGGAAGGACTTAGGTAAGCCCAGAGTCAATATGCACCATCTCCAAAAGAACAAAACAAAAGGCAAGAAAACAGTCACCAAACGCTCCTCCCCCTCAAAAAAAGCTGACCGCATTTTGTTTTAAAACACTGCTGGTAACATTTATGTTTCCAGAATTACTTTTACAAGATAGAAGGCTAAAACCAACACTCACCAATAATTACAGCTGGGTTTCACAAGCATGACCTTGCTGTAGGACCTCTGGGTTAAGACCTGGCAACCGTTAGCTATCACACTGACACGCACAGAACAGCTTTGAATAGGAAGTGAAGAATATTATATTCAATAGAGAAGGCAGGGGCAACTTCAATGAGAAAAAAGTAATTGTTCAAGTTGGAACTTGACCAGAATATAGGGGTTAACACACTAACACTTGTGGAAAGAAAAACATACCAGTAATATGAATTTCTCATGGAACAGAAGGTATTCCAAACCACAGTTTAATCTTCGTTCTAAAATAGCGTACGTGCCAGCAGCATGGTGTTTTCTCACGTGGAGTATCTATGGAATGTTTATTTTCAAATTTGGGAAGTGTAGCATTGAACATCGCATTGCTGGCTGCTCCTGCTCAGAAACTGAAAAGACTGGTAGCAACTTGGACAAAGTACTGTAGTACGGTGAAGAAACTGATACCATTTGGAACTGTTTGTGAGAGCTATCACACCACTCTCAAGACAGAAATTTCACTTGCATTTTATGAAACACATCAAGTGAAATACCAAGATTTTGGTCACCTAAATACTGGGCTCGCAATGCAAAAAGGCAACAAATGAACTTTAAAAATAACAGCTAGGGTAAACAGTATCCAGAGAAGAAACTGATTCATTTCCAATGGAGACTAGACAATCTTTTCCTACAAAATTGTTTCCAAAGAAAAATAACAAATCAGTTGCTTTTAGAGGTATTTATTCCTTTCCACCAACACTTTCCAAATACATGCTGGACAGTGAATTTGCTAGTAGGAATGATTACAGAAATACAGCATTCAGATGAATGTAGAAGAACATTTAGGGAATAAATTTTTAATTTATAATCACAGTTATGGGCATGAGAAGTCACTCAATTGCTCATCCAATACAAAAATAAATCTAAGACTAAACCAGTTGCCTGACCTGAAGCACACAAGTTCCAAAACCACAAATTAACTATTTTTCATTAAGGACTTCAAAAAAAGCTAACTTTTTGCCAAATTGTGAATAACAATGGAAACTGGAACAGTGATTCAACTTCCAGCCTACTCTGAATTCCTTCCTCATCTCAAATATACAAGAAAAGGAAAAGTAATTCTAAATATAGTCATGGCCATAGTAAGCAGGTGAAGTTAGGTAAAAATAAGCGTTTTGGCCACACAGAAGGAATCATTTAAGTTCAGACTGTTAGGCAATTGAATAATTCTCTAGGGGAAAGAGCAGAACAAGCTTCACCTCTGTCATTTAAAAACCTAACAATACCAGTAAAACAGTATCCTTAAGAGCTTTTTTAGTAAGAACAAAAATAATCCTAGGAAAATAAACAAGTGATTCACAGATATCTCTGACTTGATAAGTATGTATTTCCTTGTAAGAGAACTACCCAGAGTTTGGGATTTTTACCTTGGTTTATGCATTTAATTGATACAGCAACCTTCTGGAGAAATATTAATATACCTAGGATTAGAGTCAAGTCTTTGCTTTTTGGGTTCTCACTTGACCAGACAAATGACTGGAATTAACAATAATTTCCCCTTTAAATCCTAGGTATGTATTTGAATAATATGAACTATGAGAGTGAGGCTTAGGAACTGTCATAGCTCAGGACACTGCTTAACCAGAACAAAGAGAAGCCAGAGCATTCGGCAGAAACTCACTGCCACTCAAAGGACAAGATAATTACCAACAACTTACAAGCCCAACCTTCTCCTAAAGTGTGCCCATAATGGCTGTCCAACACAAAATTGGTGCCATTTTGCAAGTTTACTTACTTTTTGCAAAGCAGCCAATAAGCTTCTAAGAAAAGTAATCATAAGTCCCAAGACAGCTTTACACATACCTACATACACACTGGACAGTTTAGGCAATCACTTCTAATCATCTGTGAGTATTCTTTATTCAAGAGTGCAGAGAGCACATCATGCTGCAAACCCAAACATTCCTCCCACTTCAATTATCTACAAACATTAAAGCTGCCAGAATGATTCTTCCCTTATGGTTTTTCAAAGTCATGAGATGAATATTGCTGTCATGAGTTGTCAGAAACAGAACAGCAGAATGAGCACTGATAATTTAGTAGGTGACAGATGAGGGAAAACATAAGATGTACATACAGGAAGATGTAACAGCATAATTTTCTTTGGGACCAATTAATGTTAGAATTGGTTTGCATACGCTTAAACAGAATTGTGCTGCAATTTTCTGTCAAAAGATTTGGGATCTTTCCTAATGAAAGCCAACAAGACTGTATTTTGATTTAATGAATACATTCTCAACTACAGCACGTTTTGTCAAATACTAACACCAGTAACAATATGAGTCTTAGGGGCATAAATATTTAAGAGGTATTCCAGATGTTCATTTTGTGAGCTATATTATTGATGTCTCCTCCAACTGATGATGGAAGACCAGAAGCATCTAAGCTATGGAAGCTTTACAACTAGGAGTAGAGAGACAACTTTCCTCATCTCCTCATCTCTCTTCCCATTACCCAGCTGACAAAGTGACACAAACAATTAGCAACAGATACTCTTCACAGGCTGTTTTTTTCCTTCTCTTCTCCCACCCTTCTGCTTTCAGTTCACTAAATCCCTTCCTTTTCAACACTAGGGCAGACAGACTCTAGCCAATGGGTATGTTCATCCCAGAACATTTAGTGTCTGTTCTCACAGCAATGTTTGTGGCTCATGTCCTCACCCAACCCACTCTGCATAGTATTTGAAATAGCAATAAAAGTGGGAAAATAGTCAGGGGGGGTTGATATTTTTGGAAGGTTGTTTAAAGATGCATTTTCTGAACTTTACTTCTTTCCTTAGTTTGGAACCATTGTCACCACAGCTCCACTACTGCTTAAAGCACTGAAAGCAAGTTTGTGCCACTATCACCTAACAAAGTCAGTTGGTGAGGCTGGGCAGAAGTCCTGCAGTCAATGGTCAGGCGCTGCACACCTTTCATACCTAAAAGCTAGGAAAATGATGCTGACACAGTAGCCACGAAATAGCAAGCACCCGTGTGACAGACCATAGAAATTACTGCTGCTCGATTTCCTCAATTTCTGTTCATGCTGCACCACAGGACATTCAATAGAAGCAGGGCAGAAAAGCTGACATTGTACAGCAATTGAGACATTTTAATTCATGCTCCTGCTGCCTGAACATTGTCACGAACTAAAATCCACCAACAAGATAAAACTTCAGGAAAAATTGCTCAAAACAGACACTGTGATATATTTACTAATAGAGCAGGCTGCATGCTGCTGAAGTTGTATGTTCATTGAATTCCCCATGGCTATCCTGATTTCCACCAGCACAAGAGGAGCAGCAGAAGTAGATGAATACTGCATCAAAAAAACCCACACATAATGAAGGGAAGGATGTGTTGAAATAGGGATTATCTCATGCAAGAAGAAAAGAAAGGCTGGTAAAAACAACTTCATTGCCTTTAAGCACAACATATGTAATCAGATCCAGCGAAGCATCAGCAGAGGGACAGGACAGACCCACAGAATTCCCCTGTACAAGCAACTCTGCACTACTTGCTATCAAATAGCTGAATAGTGAGCATCAACTCACTGTGTGCTTTGTTGAAAAGGGCTGCAGATCTAAGTATAAAAGCTCAGTTTAACATTCTTGCTCTAAAGACAAATGTGTCAAAAAGAATAATGGTCCACCCAAACAACATCCCAACACCATCACCTCAAGCAGTATTGCAGAAATGGTCAGTAATACAACCAAAAGAACAAAACATCACCCTGAGGCAGCCCAGTGAAGGATGTGGTCCCAGCCTCATGCCACACATCTCTCTGGAAATGCTTGCTTCATTGTGCTTACATCTGTGAGAGAAATTAAGGGAAGGACTACTTCTGTTGTCCAATAATTAATTATAAGTACTGAAGAACTTACAAACTTTTTGGAATTATCTTGTCTATAAAATACCAATGAACAGCTTCTTCTTGATGCAAATCTTGCTAATAACATATTAAACCCAGAGGCAGAGTCACTGTTACCTGTAGAAAAGTTTTATTCAACAACAAAATTGTTCCCAAAGCATACTGTGTCATAGAAAAATATTTCTGAAACGCCACATATTCCAATACAAGTATTTAAATTCAAGACAGGCTCTTCAGTAGAGAATTAAATATGCTGTAGTAACATGCCAGTTACATACTTCCCTGCTGCTTTTATATTCAAAGCAAAACACAGCAATCTGCTGTACAAACCAGCTTTCTAAGAGGTATAAGCAATAGATGAATGATAAAAGTCCACTTTGTTATTAAAAAATATAATCTCACTTCTACCCGAGCATTAACATTTTGCTGCTCTCACAGAACATGAATAAAAACAGGTTTTTCAAAGGAACATGAGAAAACCAGAGACAGGCAATCAACAGCTCAGATCTCAAATGAAGTCATAAGTTCAACTGCCGTCCAAACAACATTCACTTCCCCTGAAGAGCAAGATTTGCTTGCTCTTAACATACTGACATCCCAGTCAGTGTGAGGCATAAGAATAAGATCTGTCAGCCTCTAGAAAAAATAATTTAACAAACAAGGCTTTTTTCTTGAAGAATTATTTGGTTTGATTTTGCAAGCTTCACCAAATCTCCCGAGGCACGTATTTTTCTCCACTGTGCCAGTGGCCTGTTAAAGATCCTGTAACAGTGGAAGACCTAACCCCAACAGAAGATATGATCTTTCCATCTTAGTGCAAAATGGGGCCAAGTTTACTAGTTTCATTTCAAGAGATTACCCCTGAGAATCAAGTTCAACTACAGTTTATGCCTAGCACCCAGCAAATGAATTTATAGTATATCTTCAGTATAAAAAGAAAAAATTTGAATGGCAAATGCAGCTGAAACTCACAGAGATTAAAATGTCATAGTAACTTCAGGAAATACAAAGGCCTACAGATTTATGCTGTGGTGAGAAGAGCAACACAACTCCTCCTAGAAGTGGTTAAACACCACAGCACTAAGCCAACAACCCAAATCCCCCTCCCAATTAACATTTTTGTTTGAAGACTATTTAATTTGAAATTTCCTCTTGCTACACCAATTACATTTTAAAACCTTTTTCTGATGAAGTTTAAACGCACTGTCTTGTTTGACACACAAAGTACCATTAAAAACAACCCAGAGTAGAAACAAAAGAAAGTTTTTCTTTCTTCAGTATCAAGCACCTGGCAAGTAAATGGAAGGTTCCTGCAAAGCCTTAAAGTTATTAAAGGCATTCCTCTTTTTCCCCTAGGGATTTAAAACCGAGTTATTTTTACTCCTCTTTTTAAGCCTATAAAATTACATCATCTTTCCCCCTTTGATTTACAATTTTCAGTATTTTCTCTGCATTGCTCCTCAGTTTGCTAATGTACCAATAACTAAAGCTGCTGTTGGCTCAGTCAAGAAATAACGAGAGGAAGTATCCAGTGTTACACATCTCTTTGCAAAACAGGACCATTATCTTCAGTTAATTACATGTATTACTGTAGTATAATTTTAATTATTTGCAATTTATGATTTGTTTTACCTTCATAGGTCTTTGACATAGCTCATCAAATCTTGGAGAAATTAACTTACAAACTGCCTTGGAAGGATCTCTACTAAAGTACTATGATAGTATATTGGAAGTAAGAGCTTTCTGTTTATGTAATGTTCGTTAGCGTCCCCACAAATACAACAGCATAAGTCTACAACACAAGGTCAGTTCCCTTCCTTGGCACTTGGTGTTCTCCAAGCCCAAGATAACCGCACAAAGAAGAGAACACCAACTTTCTTAATATAACAGATAAGACTATATCAGGCCTGTTCCATTCAAGAGAAGGTGACTGCAACTGTGTGAGCTCCGTCTTGTAAAATCCTGGCTCACTCCCCATGAAACAGCTGTACAACCAAGACCCCACCTCTAGCACTTCATGCTTTCTCCCTCCCTAGTAAAACAGCAGGGTGGTTGTGTTCAAACAGACATTCACGCGTTTTAATTTGTCTGTTGCATCTTGTCCTGTCACTGAACACTACAGAAAAGAGCTGGGCTCCCTCATCTTCATTCACTCCTATTACATAGTTATACAAATTGATATGAACCCCTCTGAGCCTTCTCTTCTTTAGGTTGAACACTCCCAGCTCTCTCAGTCTCCCCTTGTATGAAAGACACTCTAGTCCCTTAATAATCTTCCTGGCCTTGCACAGGACTCTATTAAACCTGTTTCTATTTTATACTGAGGAATCCAGCACTAGACACACCAGTGACCTCACAGTGCTGAGTGGGGAAGAAGGATCACATCCCTCAACCTGCTGTCAATGCTCTTCATGCCACATTCCAGGATACTTTTGGCCTTTTTTTTTTTCTTGCTGACAGGGTGGATTGCTGACTCGTGGTCATCCTGTCCACCAGGACCCCATGATCCTTCTGGACAAAGCTGTTATCTAGCCCAGCAAATCCCAGTGTTCACTGATGCACTGGCCTGTAACTCCCCAGGCACAGGACTTTGCATTTCATCTCCTTGAGCTTCATGAGATTTCCCTCTGCTCAATTCTTCAGCCTGTCAAGGTCCCTCAGAACACCAGCACAGCTATCTGGTATATCAGCCATTCCTCCCAGTTTTGTATCATCTGTAAACATTCTGAGGGCATACTCCATCTAATCATTGGGTCATTAATGAAGATACTGAACAGCATTAGCCCCAGTACTGTTCCCTGCAGTACCAAGTCCAAGAGTCCCAACATGTAGAAAAACATTAGTCAGAGATGGAAAAAGCCAATGGGTTCAACTGCTTCAAATGCATGGACTGCAATTGCTTTTGCCACACAATATTTTTGTGAAAGTGCACACATATATAAAGATAAATACAATTGCAAAACAGTAGCACAAGGAGAGTTAACAAACTAAATTTTTCTCAGCTCTCTGCCCATTTTGTTATCAGAAAAAGTTCTATAATTTCTTACCTGCAACAAATGACTGCTTTACAGGAGAGTGCCAAGTCCAGAAAGCTCTGCCTGACTTCAAATGAAAGGGCATACTTCAGTGTGTGGCCATCAATAATCAGAGCAATATCATTTTCCTTGCCCAGCGACTCCCCCAGACTGGTACAATGTTGAGTTAGAGAGGCTCTTGTTGCCTGAAGAATAAACAGAAAGAAATCATGTTTCTTCTTAATATAAGAAAGATGCATCCAAACCATAGCACGGCATCTCTGGACTGTATAATGGAGCACAGTATACACACCCCCAAACTATCACTTGACACAAGTTAGTGTTTTAACAGGATCTCACGCAGACAATTTGTGTCACAAGTCAGCAAGAGCTGCATCTGCTTGCCTAGAAACACATGCCTTGTTTCACTGCAGATTTTGGCATCTCCACTGCAGATACCTGCACAGCACATGTGTAGTCATGATACATCCTTTTCAACTGCAGGGCAGGTATAATCCAATGCCTTTCATGGTTTTGACACCACTCAAAGTATTACTACGTATTCAAACAGTATTCTCTACCCTAAAAACATTTTTACTGACAGCTACTGCTGGGGAAAAAAATAATAAATAAATCAAGTGTTCATGTTTCATGATATCCCAAATGTTTCAACCTTTCTACCTCAGCGAAACTCACACTTAAAGCAGTCTGTTCCATTCCCATGCAGGTTCTAGCCGAGTTAAATACTGCTAAACAGTTCAAGAAGCTGGTCATGATCTGAAGTGTATTTGCACTTTTTGACAGAAACTCTTGACATACAGGACATAGGATGGCAGAACATGAAAAGCAAAGACTTCAGAGCTAGTCAAACATTTCTTTTAAATGACAAATGATCATTAATGGCTGGATTATATATTTTTTCCAGTTTTCTCCTTTGTTCATAAAACAGTACCCGTACACAGAAATAACTCATTTCTGGTTTTAGTAAATCCTCACCCAGTTTCCACTCTAGTGTTCTCTCCACTTAAACAAAAAACAACCAAACAAAAAAACCAACAAACCAAAAACAACCCACAAAAAGAAAGAAAATGCATGTGCATCTAAGAGCCCAAACATCTCCCCCTCCTCCAGCTTTTCGGCTCTCGTTACTAATTTCCCTTCTTTCCTGTCAAATACTGCTCCTTTGCCACCATGCAGTGCATCCAGTTAAACAGACATTTAAACCCTCCTTTCCATCCCAAAAAAAAAATGAACCAAAACAAACAAAACCCAAAAACCAAGCAAATGAACAAACAAACAAACCAAAAACCAAAAAAAACCCTAAATCAAAACAAACCCAAAACCACTAAAGTAGCTAAAGTAGTGACTCTGGACTACACACCTGCTGGTCATGAGGAACAAATAACCTCAGTGAAGGCCAGCAGTGATGTACAGTCTGGATTTCTCTCTACATTCAACTGAGAGCAGGAGTTAGGGTTTTGACATGGCTGAGGAAACCACTACAGATGAACCTCCCTTAGAAAAATGACAAAAGAGCTATTTAAAGTTGCATCTCTTTCACAAAGACATCTGAGCCAAAAAGCTCCAGTGCCATACCACACTACTAAAATAGCAGGAAACAAGTTTATATTCCTAAAATACTTTCTTCAGTGATTTCTCCAGCATCCATCCATAACATGAAGGTATGAGAGAAAAAACCAACAACAAAGAGCTTCCTAATATTAGGGCTTCTTAGTTTTGTGATCTAAGCTACCACAAGGTGTTTCTGTGCCCTCCAAACAACAGAAAAGTCACACCAAGGTGGGTCTTCTTCTGTAAATGAGGTAATGGAAAACTCAGAGGAGTTTCTTACTTTTTTCCCCCTCACTTCTCACCACCTGGGTACTGTTTTACCCTTTCTTAAGCACACTTTACCAGCAGGGTCATGATCTTGGCTGGGGGGCTCAGCTGCATACTGCAGAACTCTGTGTGGCATGGGGCAGCCCCAGCATCTCCTCACCAAGAACCCTGAAGCCCCAGCACCTTACCACAGACACCCAGGACACCCAACCTGGGCACTACTACAGTGCTTTGAGAAGCTGAGGTAAATCAGTTCAGTATGTCAGACTACTGGAGACCGAGAACTACTCTTCACGCTCCATAACAAGGAGCCAGCGCTTGTGCCTTACAGTAGAAGAGCTTTCCCATTGCCCTCCCTCCTACCTCCTCCTTTTCTTTTTCTTATTACTATATTTCACTAAGACCATGCTAATGCAAGGTATCTCACACTTGCTAAAGGCCAAGCATCAATATAGTTACAGCTGCTCAGATGTTATACAGCCTTTTAGTGCTTCCCAGCCTCCCAACAACCATGGTTCCATGAATTTTTTTACAAGTATTTCTATATGGGATTACATCCATGATGTTTAAATGCCCATGTTCATAAGGTCACAGTAAAGGAATATTTTCTTTATCTTGTTATTTCTAGCTCAAGTAAGAATCACTTTATTTCATAAAAGAACCCCACTAGCTTCCCAAATTACTTAATTTTTAAAAAGTCTTCCATGCATAATACTGAGTGAACTCGACTTCTGTCCAAACAGCCAGACACCACACTGCATCAAGCAGCAAGACCAAGCAGCAAGACAAAGTATACTATAGTGGCTAGAGGCTATAGATTTTTGCTTGCCTTGAATCATGTTTCTCATACAAAACTTGATAAATATGTTCAAATCTAAAATGTGTCACAAAAGCACTAAACATGGCAGCACTTTCAGCCATCTGCAGCATAAAGTTCTGAAGTTTGCCTAGATCAGTTTTCACAAAGCCAATCAAATAAAAGCCAAAGATAGCTGCACTCCCATCAAACTAGTCCACAGCCAAAAGCAACCAGGGGAAGTGAGTGCAGAAACACAGCAAGCAGATATTAGCAGAACCAAAAGACCCTCTGGGCCCCCATGGCTGGCATCAGGGACCTCCTGGATCCAAGAGCAGGGTGTGTTATAGAAGGGCCCTTGATCCCCAGTTACCATCAGGAACTGTGGAAACAGATCAGAATGCTACCAAGGGGAGAAAGGTAACCTCTCCTCTGGAGTAAAGCAGGATGCAGAACAGCATGTAGGCGAACAGCAACTCCAAGAAACATTGGAGATGAAATGAACTTTGGCTGGTGAAGAAGTTGAGGGCATGACAGCAAAGACAGCATTATGAGCAGAAGAGGAGGATTGGGTAGCAAGAATGACTTTCACACAAAGGGGAGAAAGAAGGGGAAGTTGCTTTGCAACTTATTTTCTCTCAACCCACTCATCAGTAAGGTGGTCAAAACAAACTCACTCTGATTCACTAAGAAACTAGCCTCAAACTGGAGGCAAATTAACAGATTAAGTTAATGAATATGACAGAGCACACAATTAAGCCATTTCAGACATAGATTACATTTCATACTTTCTTCATTATAAGAATGACTACATCATTCCCTGCTTCCCTGTTAAACTGTGAGGGATTAGATTTATGACTTCATGCAATGCTTTATTTACACTGCCCCTGAAAATCTAACACAAAGTAGATGACTGCTTAAACCATTATAGACTGGCGCCAGGAAAACAAGGGCATGTCTTGGGGGAAGAAAGATGCTTTATCTAGTTCAACAGTACTATGCAGCAAGAATATTTGCAGAAGTCCCAGGGTGAGTATAAGGGATATATAGTTTGGGTAATGTCATCAAAAAATTCAACCCAAGAAACCTGGTGCCTGCAATCTTGGAGTAACTATTTTTATATTTCTTTACTGCTTCCTCTCAGTCTTGCTCAAATCCTTTTCTTTCTCTCAAATGCAGAATTGACTCCTGTCATCCAGAATCCATCCACAATATGGAAAGCTTTTCTGACTGTGTGAAACCAAGGGAGACAATCCCTGCCCTTATTCCCTATCTACCCCTTCTGGCACTTCAGCAGAAATGGCAACAGAAGACTTACAAAAGGTGATGTTTCTCATCAGATGACATCACTAGTTTCTCCATAGCTTATCATCATGGCTGTGCATAAGCTTCATCCAATTCTGATCACTGAATTTACTCATCTTACATACAGGATGTCACAGAATTAGTAACAGGGTTAATAACCCAAAAAGCTAGAAATCAAGATTTACATTTAAACAGCATTTTGTAAAGCTCAATATACTTGTCCATATGCACGTCTAACTTACAAGCTAGCATCTTATACAGTAAGAGAGCACAAATTATTTCTGTTTCTTCCAACTATTTACAAATGCTGATTCAAAAAAGAAAAACCAAACTATTACTCCTGTAGGCCAGTGCAACTAAACAAAAAAATAGGCCTAAATCTCACTGGGTATATAATAAAAACTTCCTAAGTAAGCAGAGAAACAAACATTTGGAAACCATGGAGAACTAGACCCTTCAGTAGGGAACTCACTATTCATAATCAGAGTAGAAATCTCTACTCTCATACCTAGCTTTTACTCCGTGTTTGACATCAAGGGGTAGGTTTCTTCTTTCAGTCACATCAAGCAAGAATAAACCAATCTTTTACTAGAACAAGTGTGATGGAGTGGAAATCAATAGTAGTCCTAAGTATTTAGATAAACTCAGACAGGAGGAATACCCCAGCCATTTTTACTGAGTACCCATCAAGAGTAAATGGAAAGTTTGTCAGGAGTTCTGACAAAAATGGAATGTTACAGAGGAAAATATCACAAGCACTTTGCTTATCCATAATCAACTTGATTTTCCCCTCCCTCAAGACATTTAGACACACAGAGCATCCAGCTGCTCTGGGGAAACCTGGAGAGATACCTGCTAATCAGACTTTATTGTAATGGCCTATCAGATAAATTTCCACCAAATATTAAAAATACAGATACTGTTTTACACAAAGGTCAGAAGGCACATCAACTGAAAAGGCCATTGCTTTAGTAGCCCTGATTCAGTGGCCTATTCAAATCAACATGGACACTTCATAAACCAAGAAAGGATGTGCACGTTTAAGCTATGTGTTGAACCAGAGCAACATTAAGAACTCATACAAAACCAAGTGAATCAAAGCTTCAGAGCACAAACATTAAAAAAAGAGATCAATTAGATGCAAAAAGTCAACCAGAGATCAAACTGAGGATGCTAAAGAAATCAGGTGTTCCTTCATTTTTATTCTCCTTTTGCACATTTTACATGGTGGGGGGGTTGATTCTAAATATATGAATAATTCTGCCTCTCACAAATGTATTTAAGAGTTAATGTTATGGTCTCTATGCTTCAGTTAAATTCAAAAACACACAGTGGTATATTCCATAATAAACCTACCACCTGCTTTTCCTGTTTGCTTTCCCATTTCCAGTTGAAGAAGTCACAACCACAAATACAAACCTTGAGCAGAGCACTTACTTTGATTACTGTCCTAAAATAACTTTCAGATTTTATTGTTGTGTGTGTGCATAGTTTCCCTCAGAACACTGAGTAACATTATTCAGACACTGTTAGAAATCACCACAGCAAAATATAATCTGTTGACAGACAAAAAATAGAAGCATCCTGAAGCAGAGTTTGTGTGGTCTTCTCTTGACTGCACTCTCAGGATCTTCAACAAACCTTTTAACAGCCTATTTGTATATTCTCACTTTCTAAAGCACCAGAAAAATACCCTGCTATGTTCAACTTTGTATTTAAATAACAAAACTAACAGATTTGGGGATCTCCCAGGCTATTGCTTTGTAGTTTAGCAACAAACCCTAATAATTTTCACAAGATGCTTAGAGTGAATGTGGAAGTCAATGCAATCAGAGCTCTGCTGACTTCACTAAAAACAAGAGTTGACTCCTCATTCTGCCATAACATTACTACACAGGGTATGACAAGACTGTAAGGGGTTTTTGTGTGTGTGCACGCACACACACACACCTTTCAGTGTTTTGGTTTATTTGGTTTGGGATTTTTGTTGTTGCTTTTCAACAGCAGCACAACATAAACCCCATTCCCCCCCACAATAGCTTGGGAAGTTTCAGTGCTACAGCAAGAAATGTAGTGTGCAAGGTAATATGTTATCTAGCACAGAACAAGAGTGTCAGATATTTACCAAGGAAAAAAGTCAGTAGGACTTGCAAAAACTTTGGGTGCAAAGAACTTCAGCAGGCTAACAGCCTTCCCTGAATTTATCTTACAAGCCAATACCCAGAGAAGAATTGGACAATTACTATAAGATAGTGAACTCAAAACCTCCTCTACCTTTTTCCCCCCTGCTGCTCCCTGGAAAGGTTCACAAAGTCACTAAGATGATACCAGGAGAAAAACGAAGCCTCATTTGGGCAGCAATTACACTCATGTTTCATTCTAAGCAGAGTGATACATGGTACACAAGGCAAAA
Organism: Psittacus erithacus; assembly: GCA_009867235.2. Taxonomy (NCBI): domain Eukaryota; kingdom Metazoa; phylum Chordata; class Aves; order Psittaciformes; family Psittacidae; genus Psittacus; species Psittacus erithacus. The sequence continues at coordinate 15,802 of WYDI02024527.1, read as the reverse complement.
GGTCTTGGAAGACAACTGAAGAGCAAATAACATCACACAGACAAGAAGGGCTCTTTAGTTGAAGAGATACTCACCCCTGAATCTGTGACCTGAGACACACGCACTCATTAAACCTAAATCTGCTTTGTGTTATGGCTTTCTTGGGCATCTATATTTCATGCACCCTTCTTACATAGCCTTTCCTCTACCTCAGAAGAGCCAAGATGCTCCTCACAGAACAAGCTCCTGCAGTAAAGATGTTAACTAACATTTATATTAGTTTTACCTGTAAGTGAAGTCAGCTGCATATACTACGTGTTGCTATATTCCTCATGAATCGAGAAGGTACTGCTAGCTACAGAAGTCTAAAGATTTTTCCAAGTTAATTTCTTCCATCATCTTGTAATTGATTTCCCAACTAAGTCTGTGAGGTTATTTAAGTTACACAATGTGCTAACTCACTGTTCTGAAGTACACTGAAGTGCAGCTCAACCTATTTTACCAATCCAATAATTTACTTCATGACCTCTGTTTTTTCCTTCCTACATATGGATAATGTGAATAATCATATGTAACATTCTTTTACTGCACTGAAAAAAGAGTGGTTTCAAGTCAAAATACCAGCCATGCCCCCTGCCTCCCCCAGCATTTAATGAAGTCCTCCAAGAAAGACTTCAGAAAGGCGAAGACTTCACCACATAACCCCACTCAAAGTAACACTTTTGCCAGCCCTACTTCACAGAAAGATTTCCACTGTATCTTAACTGCAACTTAGGAGCTTCACCACATGTTTGGTGAAGTCTTTCACTTCAAACTCCCTAGTTGCTGTACCTGAGGGATCTGTAAGGACATCTGGCAGAAGCAAATTTACAAGAGAATAGGGACAATGAACATGAAGGCAAGACAAACTGATGTTTAAACCAAAGCTGGTGACACACGATAGGAGTATTTAGCGCAACACTTGCTGGGCAGAAGAGTCACTGAAGTACTTTCCACAATACATAGCGCATGTGCAAGTGCTAACCTTAAAACCTCTCTTGGAACCAAGGAAGAAGTATCGCTATTTCCAGAACAGATACTGGCTAATGCCAATCTTACAAGCTTTGCACCAAGCTACTAGGAAAGCAAACAACTTGAGTTTCTGAAAGCAGACAGGAAACTTCTGAAGTCCTAGTTTTAAGCAAGGGTGCAAAGTACCCTGCCACAAAGCCTAGTGAAGATGACTCTGTGTACATAGAGCCACCTGCAGAATTTGCTGGTCAAGTTCCTTGGTTCCCCCTTTTTATGTGACTTCCTATAACTGATCTAACAGCAGATTCTTTGACTGCTTCTGTGTACTTTCAGAGTTAGATTGTGGATGCAAATACAAATTCAAATACAGCAGTATTTGCTAAGTGAAACGTGCCACCTGCTTACATAAAACTGATCCAAAAGCTACGGTTTATGGCCAATTACATGGAAGTTCAAAACACGAGGCGATCTGGAAATGTCCAGTTATTAATATGAGGATATGTATGGCCTAATACAATCAATAATACAATCAACTCTACAATAACATGAACATTGTGTTCAACTCACAAAAATCTTCATTCAAGCATTTGCATGCTTTCTTAACAACAAGGATGTTTTTAAGAGCATCCACAAAAATACCCTGGCTTTCTTTTACCTTCAGACTTATATCACAATGCCAAAAAAATAAAATTCAAACTTCACAGCAGTATGGACATCAGCCTGAGCACTCAGCTACACAGTGCAACAGATGAGGCAGTACGTGTTGCAGGAAGTAGGCTACAGTCTTCTGCCATACTTGATTCCTTGCCTTTTGGGCTTTTTCACGATAGCGTAACACTTAACTCACATTCAGCTTGTGACCAATCTACTCCTTTCCTGCTCCCCATCTTGTGTTCACGTGGTTGAGCACTCCTGTGCAATAATGTGATCTTGTCTCTTTCCTTTTTTTCCTATAGCTTCTTTTGGAAAAGGCAAGAAAAAAAGGACTAAAAAAGCAGGAATGTGTAATTGGATTCTGAGTCATGAGAGACTTGGAAGTGTCTCAGAAGATGAGTGTATCTGAAGGAACAGTTATATTGGAGCCCATCAGCTATGAGGTTATGGAAGAAGAGCCAAGACAGAAACTACACTAAAATGACTCCTAGAAAAGAAACTTATTTACCAAAACATCACAATAACGTGCAAAGAGATCAACTATGCAGATCCATATGGAAATCCATCACCTGTAAGTTTCTCATAAAGCCAAAAGTAGAAACATTAGCAGTAAAGTTGTTTGCTAACTCACCAAGAACAGCCCTATGCAGAGATGCATCTAGAAATTACACATTTCTAAAGTCCAGTTTTAAGAGTCCATTCAATTCCTTAGCTTCACAAGAAGAATAGAAAATAAGGACACTCCCCAGATCCAAAGCCAAGATAACCTCTAAAAAGTGAAGACTCCAACTGTAAGTGCTTCACTTATCAAAAGAAATACTACTAGTACCTCATGGTTTAGGAAGTCTTGAATACTTTGAATGGACAACTCTCCTCAAATTCAACCAGTACACACAAAACCACTTGGTAAACAGAAGATCAGATCCCAGCTGCCCACATTCAATTTACTCTGTTCCATAAGATCAAAATTTAACAACAAAAAAATAAGGCTCATCAATAACTATTGCTCAGTATGACTGCAGCACTCAACCTGCGCCACATGGTGGTTAGGAGAGATACATAAAAGCACACACTACCTGAGGACTCCAATAACAGCTCACACTGGTAAATGCTAACTTAATCTCGTAAATCCCAATGGATTACCACTTTGAAGCAATTCCCCAAAGAAAGATTGAAAGGTACAACAGTGCCCCATATTCCTTCTCTAACATAAAACAAGCATGATTTTGACAAAATTCAGTCTGAACTAGTTATAAGACATTTGATGCCAGATTCCTCTGACAGAAATGCCAAAATAGCTTAACATCCTCAGAGCCTGGTGAAAACAGGAGTGTGTATGAACGACAGCTAGGAAATAGTCTAGTATTAAACTATTTCTGCAGGTACCATAGAGGAAACCTGAATTTTCAAAACCATTCCCACCAAAATTCCTCACAAAGCTCCTGGAAGTTTCAATTTAACTCCGAGTGGTACAAGTGGATAATCTTCTAAAAGATTATGGTCATCATCTACTTTCCCACAAGAGCCAGTAGAAGTTAATCAAGCAACATCTACATTTCCTTTACAAAAACATTCAATAAGCTCAGATACCACAATTGCACACAAACAATCCCAGCAATATTCCGTCTGTGATCTCTGACCATGCCAAGAAAAACATCATATGGAGGACCCAAGATATTAGATGGCCTCACTCAGATCATTTTCATAGCTTTGAATCTAACTTCAACCTGAAATTCTTTTGCAGTAAGCCAAGTAATTGAAAACGTCTCTATGCAAAGTCCTTAACCTGCATAGCAAGTCTCAGGTTATCACACATGCAGACCAAAACAGCCTTCAAAAATTAGATAGATCATACCAGGACTTCTATGTCTCCAGTGGCAGCTGAAAGTCCAGATGAACTGGACGATCAAAAGCTGTACCAAGAGCTGCAGATAATTACACAAGGATGTTTTCAGTTCTGCAACAGACTGATTATGCAGGAGCCAGGGAACTTGGTAAACATGGAAGAAAATACACCCTAAAGGAACCTGTGTCCTATCAGCAGTACATTTATCTCCAAGCATGTTCCATATAGTTTAAGAAAAATGAAACAGATCTTTTACAAGCTTTGTCTGATCACAGACAAGTCATCTTCAAATATGTCAGTCAGATATACCATCTCAAATACATATCCTGTGTCAAGTGTCACTGGTCGTTCAAGATCACAGTACACAAAAGCACCAAACAGCTGACCACTTGAAAACACACAGTTAGGTGTTCAGGTCAAACTTATTGCAGAATGCCAGATGGCTGCATGATAAACGTACAGTTCTTCATGAAGAAAAGAGGTGTCTTTATTAAGGAATATTTACCAAGTCTCCCTGTAACCCATGAGATGGGGGCTTAGGGAGAGAAGAGGAGAGGAGAAATGTAAGGGAAGGAGCCCTTTTCCAAATTAAGAGGTAAAACCAATTTGTTCAAGATTTCACTAAAAATTTATCTCTTGTCTTGCAGATTAAGTATCAAGGCAGCATGTGCTGCCAGAAAAAAACCCTTCAATAGCCTGCATGTTACATTTTCCTCAGATTAAAGAGGCACACACTGATTATGGGAGTGGCATCTTCAAAATGCCAATCTTTGTTGCAAACCTGCACTAAAAGAATGATTAAAGAAAAAAAGGACAGAAGTCTCAACATTCTCAGCCCAAAGAACTGACACCCTAGGTAGTCATCCAGTGCAACGTGGCTGCCACAGCCATGAGCCTTTTGCAACCTTTGAGTTCTCAGAAGGCAAAGTCTGTAACCTAAGAAACAATTGCAGAAGCAACTGCAATCAAAAGGACAATTCATCATCAAATTTTCCTCAAAGGCTATGAAAGACAACACCACATTTGTTCATTTTACTATTATTCCATAATATTTCTAACTTTAGCAAGATTCATATAAGAATCACAGAAAAATGCTTGTGCACCCTGGAAAGACCAGGGATTTCAAGTAGTATAGCTAATATCCTGTTCTCATCACACCAAGAACAGGATTGGGTTTACTACACAATTTTAATTTACTCCAGAAATGCTCGACACTGGACAATCTCTCCATACATTTCAGATATTTGACCACAGAACAGTTTATGGTATATACAAGATAGTTAATATCCCATAGAAAAGGCAAGAAAGAAATGCTTGTTCTGGACACCAACACATCTGTGTAATTATTAAAAGCAACTGTACTCTGCCAAGAGGAAGCAGTCTGTTAGTTTTGCTAACAAGCTAGAATGCCTCAGTGTCTTTATATTTTGATATTTTAGCTTTATTAAATTCATTCAACAGAACAGGCTTTTTGTTTTATTTCCTTCTACTTTTGTCAACCAAGTCCCAGTTGCTTTTTCTTTCCAATGTAACAGTCAAGCTGTTCCGGACTGGGAACAAGCTCTTGTTTAGACCTCCAAGGAAATGAAGTTTCTACTAATCAATTTCCCAAAGATAAAAGCCAATCTTTAGGCAAACTGAGTAAATCTTCAGACGAAGAAGATACCACAACTTGTTAGCGTTTTAACCCCATGCTTCTGTGTTTTAAGTTGCAAGTACACTCAGATGCCCACAAACTGCTTAGGAGAACTCAGCCAAGAACATGACATTGCTGTGTGGACATACAAGTCTGCCTTTAATTTACTCCCAGAAAGAGTGGTATTTTCTCATTATATGCGTGTAGGGTGCTTTAATGACCCAGATTTCAGCTAGACATCCTGGCTTTTTCATATGCATGTAAGTTGTATCTGTAAGTGTACATTAAAAAAAAATAAAACCACAAAAACCCAAAACAGCATGATGTATACGCATATTATCACTATTTAACCACTTTGGTTGATACATATAAAGTCTAATCTCATTGAATCAGGATAGTTATACAGCTTTTCCTGAAAGGGACACAGAAAGAACAGCCAGCAACATAGCCAAGACTATACTGAAAGAGTTTTATCATTGCTAGCAAGCAAGTAATCCATGTTTATTGATGTATAAAAGACTGAATGCTAGCCACAGTGAAATACAGACTGGATGACAGAACATATCCTTCCTCCAAAATAATGCTGTACCCAGGAAAATTGAGCAAACAAACATAGCACTGAGCAAATTGATTTGTACAAGGCAGGATTACCTCAACATGATTTTCTCATGCTACAGTATCTTGCCAGCACAAACACAAGCATATTCCAAAACAGGTGTTCACTATGAAAAATCATTTAGTATTTTTAAGTTTATTACATCACTACTCTTGCAAATAAAAAAAAATTTGTTTCACCTTTTCATATAAGGTAGCATCAATGTGTAAGCCACCAAAATAAAGTTGGAAGGACAGAATTCTCCTCTACAGACTAATAAAAAACCCTCTCAGCTTCCTCTCCAAAACCCCCTTGGAAAAAAAGAAAACAAAACACCACTATTAGCATCTGCGTAGTTAATAGCTCGGTTGCATGCTAGTGTAAGTAACAGAGGCCATACCACTGTCAGAGTTCATAGCCAAAGTTATTCCAGTACTTAAGTAAAAGGAAACTGCTTTGAGCATTAAGCCAAACGGCAAACTGTAAACTCAAAGCTACTCAAGACAGTTCTACACATGTAACAAGCCAACCTGCCATATTAGTCTTCCTTTCAAGTGCTTGTGTACTATCAAATCTGTTTCTCTAAGTGAAACTGAGAAAGTTCCAGAGTGGCTGATTAGTACTGGCAAGCTCTGTAATAAATCTGGCCTTTAAGAAGCAGACTGCTTTTATTCCAAGTTGTTTTTTTAAAGCCCTGGTTTTGATTTAGACACAATATAGGTATTGAACAGAAATATGAGAGAACTTACAGTTCTTGAAATACCCTTCGAGATTTTACTTCTACCTTTAAAGCATGACAAGCATCAGAAGTTACTCACGCTCCTTGGACTATATATTTTCCCTTTTCATCCATGGCTGACTAGGCAGTAAAGCAACACAAAGGTGTTTTTAGATGGTTCTGATACAAAGTGTACTTCAACGGCCTTACCTCTTTCCCAACAGCCTTTTGGTATGGGGAACATGCACATTTGTTGACTGTTACCATCCAACTGGGATTATTGTAAGGACTCCTGAGCTCATTTACAGTCCCAGAACATCACTTTGACTTGTTAAAGAATTAGTCTGGGCTTCCTGCCATTCGGCAGCTGCCCAGGAGTAAGCAGGGGGTAACAGTATACCCTGGGCACTTCATTCCTGGCCCCAGTCCCACATGCGCCCTCTCAGGGCTTCTAATGAAACAGAGCCCAGCAAGCAGACAGCGTTCTCTGGCCTCAACTGCAAAGATAACACACAAGTCCAACAATGCTTGTGTTTAAGACAAAACAGTGCCCAAATTGCCCTACAAGGGCAGGTGAAGGCCGAGAACACCCTGAGCAAAGACGACTACAAGCATGCTCTGAAGGACAGGAGACTGGACCTGCAAAACACAGACCGTCCTAGAAAGAAGTAGAGACGGAAAAGCTGGAACAGCAAAGATGCAGGACACTGGATTTTCCTTCGTACTCCAAAACTAGAAGAGGTCTAAAGCTCAACATTCAAGGAGAAGACAGTAACAGGACTAAAAATGGTTACCTTGGGTTAATTATTTTTGAAACCATGAATTAAAGAGGCATACACTGGGGAAGAGAAACTATTGGGTTAAACAAGCAACACGCTAGGAAACATTCTTCCTACATCAGCAGAGATCTTTACTATCTGGACCCTTGCTAGATCTATAGGCTCAAATCTAATTCAGTCACCTAAGGGAAGTGACAGGAGAGCTATCCAAAATGCTGACATTGGCAAAGCACAAGCAAGCTTTCTTGGAGCAACTGATCTTACTTCAACTGGCGGCACACGGGAGTAACAGCAGAGAGGACATGGCACAGATCTGAGTCCCCCCTTCTGCCTTCTCCCAGCTGAAGTCAATAAATGCTTTAAATGGGGCAATGAATTCTGGCAAAAAATCAGAAATGCCCAAAATAATGAAGACTATCACAGCAATTGTTCAGACAGTATGCAAGACCCCTGAAACTTACAGGGATGCTAAGCCTCTAGTTACCCCAAGACTCCAGGTTGCGCATTCCTCCCAAAGCTTATTGCATTGTCTGACAAGATGACTATGTTCATCTAGTAATAAAAATTCTATACAAATGCACAATTTCAGATGGCAGCACCACAAAGAGTTTCAAAGCTCTAATTCTAGTATAGCACACAGTTAAGGTAACAATATGCATAACTATAAGAGCAAAATATTCATTTTTACATTAAACAGACTACCTTTCTGACGACGTGACCTGAAATCCAATCATGTGGGAATTAGGGATTTTGACACAATGACTTTGGACACTGAAATTAGTTAGCAGAACAGCACCTTTTGGAAGACACTGGCAGAGTTGAAAACAAAGCCTGTACCTTTAAATAATATGTAGCAGGAATAATACTGCACTTGGCGAGTGGTCCTCATTGCTACAAATACATCTGTACTTTCCTGCTCTGAGCTTCCTTCAGGCCCTAGTTAACCTTTGCACATGAAGCATGAGGTGCTCCAAAAACACTTAACAGCAAAGAAGATGTATACAGCCATTTGTACGCGTGAACCCAAATTCAGGACTATTGAAACTGCATTTATGAGGCAGTAGGCACAGTCTTAAAACCACACTGGCAATTCTTCCAGCACAATATATTTCTATTCACTATCTTACTGGAATACAGACATCACGACCACCCCATTTCAGTCCATGTAATTCAGCCTACTTAGGTCTTAAAATATGCAGTCCACTTCAGCCCATATTAACACCAGCACACATATGTAACAAGGTTCCTCTACTTAAAAATAAAAGTTAGAATACTGATGACAGCAATAGTAACAGTATGTACATTAATAGCACAAAATCTCAACTAGGAACAAGGCCACTCTGTGGTATGATTGAAAAGCAGAGGTAATCCAGGACTTAATCTTCACTGAGTGGGCAATACATAGTAGTTAATTACTCTGCCTGTCCAGTGATCTAAGTTCCCAGTGCAGAGATTAAGGCAGTATGAGTAGGGAGTGCTTCATCTCTTGTAGAGCAAGACGTGCTAGATGCCTGCTTGGTTCTACCACTGGTGACTACCATTCACTTTAAGATGCCTTTTGAATAATATTTAGCTTGCTCTTGGGAGATTAGTAATTCCAGTAGGCTTGTGTACAACAGCTACAACAACAACTTTTGATCTCCTTGAGCACAACACTCTCCTAGCATCTTGACAAACAGGAATGGCTTATTCTAGGCAAACATACTTCCTGATTTTTTTTTTTTCCTCCATAAAAATCCTTCCAATTTGCCGATTTCCTTATTGAAGGTTGATGTGGCTCCTGGGCACTGGACAAACCATGAGTCAAACAGCCTGTCACAAGGTCTATTTTATTTACAACCTCAAGTAGCTAAATCATTCTTGTTTCTTAGCTTCACATACTTCCCTCCTACAAAACCACAACCAACCAAATGAACTAAACAACCACCTGCTCCCTCTTCTCCATCCAACACTGGCACACTGGATTTCTCCACTGCCCTTACTTAACTTCTCCAAAATACTGCCTACCTACAATAAAAATTCCAATAAAACTGCTAATGGCAGGTAATGAACCAGAGAGGAAAGAGCAGCTTCTTCCAGCTACTCTATACCCTGCCAGACACCCCCAGATTCTGTCCCCTTCCTCTTTTGCAGACTTGTTTATTCCCTGCAGATTCAAAAGCAACAATACATTTAACAACTGACATCCTTTGGTCGGCAATTGCCATTGCTAGAAATGACTGCACAGCATAATGCATATAGAGACCATAGGGCAGCCTTTACATAGATGCTGTTCTTGTTTGACTATATAATGCATTATAAACTAGTGATATGCGATGGTATTTCAGGTAAGCTTGGAAGCATCTTTGCATCCAAAGCCTGCAGAGCTTTTACACGGCTGATCTTCATCCTAAAAACTTAGGAAAATATTCTATTCCCATATATAGTTGGTGCAAATTGATATCTCCCTGACACTCACAGGCAGCTCAGGAAGCAAAAGCAGCTCTGCCGCTGCACTGCTTATCGGCTGACTGCTTTTGGCTAATTCTAGCAACAACTGGAAAAAAAACCTTATTGATGCTGCATAACTGCTGCCCAGCAAAAACATTGGTACCCACCCAACTGAGAAGCAGGACACACCACCTGATGTGCTTTCATCCTGATAGCTTCCTGTATGCTTACCTTTCTTTCTTAAGCCAGGAATATAAAGATGCTGTGCAAGAAAGCTCCAGGCAAACTTCTCTTTTCTAGTCAAATAAACACCATTCCCTGAAGTGAACACTTCCTTTCAAAGAGCTTTTTCTCCAAGACTTTTAAAACCACACCATTTAGTTCCCTATCAGCTTACCCCATGTGTACATCTGAATTTTTTATTAAAGTTTATCTAATAAATATGATACCCCCTTTCATTACTAAAAATAATCTCAATAAGAAAACTCCACAAAATCATCAAGATCATGTTTCTTTTTTAAAATTAAACCACCAGAGTAATTTCCCTAAAGATTTAGTTGTACAATAGATTTATTTTATTAATATTTACTAAACCTATTAACTCTGTCTACTGAACTGTAGAGTTTGTCTGTCAAACTCTGGAGAGAAGTATAACTCCCTGGAGAATCTGATAATATTAAACCTAATATAGACAGAGCAATTAAGTTTTAATAACTTGAAATGAAAGTTAAAGTTTTCAAAAATATCAGCTAGTTAATTTTTGACTCCATCTCCTCTTCCCTTATGTCACTTATAGATAAGTTGGGAAATATTAATTCTATAATGAACATATAACTATTACCATACCAATCTACATTTTACAAAGTCCCTTAACTATTAATTGGTTTTATTCACCCCCATTTTCCCAGACTTATACAGATGACCAAAATCCACATCCAAAAGCATATGCTCTGCTGACCTTTTTCCCCCACTGAGAACACAGAATTCTTGAAGCCAGACAACTTAGGTTACCATTAGCCATAGAAATGGTCCCCAGTTGTACTGCAGAAATTGATACCTTGTCTTCTTACAATAGCTGTATCTCATTATTTCACTGAATTCTATACTTTAAGTACAATAACTTGAATTAATAACAGACCCCAAATTCCTCCATCTTCCAAAAACAGAGGAAAGCTTCTTTGTGTTGTGTCAGCTTTGCTGGACACAGAAAATGGACAAAGATTTTATGTCTTTTGGTGCAATTTGGATATAGTTAATCCATTACCAATACGATGCTAGGCTGAAAAATATTTCAGCCTTCAGATGGCTAGTGGGTCACTTTTTATTTTCCCAAGTGCCACAGCCGATCGGAATTGAATACTGAACACAGGCTGTACCTATTAGCATAAAGAGGAAGTGAGTGCTTAAGTCTAGAAAGTCTGTATGAGCACCAATTTCTACCCTACAGTCACTGTTAAATGAGCCAGCAGGGTCCCCAAATAGGAATATTCCACAGCTGAACAGTTCTTACCTCAGGGATAAGATTTGCTCCCAAGGATTTATCTAAGAGATGTAAATGCTCTAGGGCCATACTTCAAACAGGAGGGACATGCTGGTAGACTGAACTAACATCCAGGTTACCCTTCTAGGACTAAGACATTACTTACTGTTATTGTTCCAGATAAAAAGTAAGAAAAAGTAAAACCACCTTGTATTGAACACTCTTACATGACCAGAAAGGAGCACCAAAAGATACAAAGACAACATGCATGGAACAAACACACTAACAAAATGATAGGCTAGATAACCAGGTTTTCACCTTTGATTTTTGAGGTCTCTTTACATGAATTGCCATACTGGCATGTATTTTTCCATAAAACTTTTCATCAAAGAAGCATCAGGTGATGTACTCCCTTCATACCAGAACAGCAACTAGCTCCATGTAGAAGAGCATATTAAACACTGAAGTTACAGCAAAAATCAGCTTTAATTAAGGAAAAGATAATAATCCATTAATTACATGAAAGCTATTAAAAAAAAAAAAAAAGGCAAACCAAAAAAAGCTTGCAAACTTCAATTTAAGGTGAGAAACTGGCAAATGTGCTTCTCAAAACAGGTTTTCAAGAAAAGCAAAAGACCTGCATTAAAATTACCCCCAAAGGAATGGGAACGTGTGGTGTGAAGTAACCACACATGCTACAAGCACCTTGTAGTCTTCATCTCAGCCAGAAGCAGATGTCAATAGTTAACAATTTCAGTGATCAAAACAGTCAGTCCTTTAAGGGTTGTCACTTCTGTAACATTCACATTACCACTTGGACAAAATTTGCGCCAATACCTAGTATCAGCTGTGCCCCAAAAGGGAGAGTAAGGTTTGAGCTTGCTTTTTGCCTTTTTTTTAAAATATGTTTAAATATTTCAGGGCTGTGTCTCAGGAATTCCCCATCATTTCCACAGCATTATCTCAGTCAGTGGCAGGAGGGCATAGTCCAGTTTCTTTCGCATCCTTAAGAGCTGTTGCCCATAACAAGTAAGGGCTATTCAAACTGAGGTCACAATCAACAGTTCTGTTCCCACTACTAGGATGCAGTAACAAATTATGAGGAGAGATGGTACAGCCCAGGTTGTTATGGGTCACTGTATTTCCAGGATCTATGCCATGGTAAAGACAGAGTAATCATTATACATCGCTTCTTTTTTTATTCTCTTAAGAGTTCCTTGTGGTTCAATGTCACGGTACGTACCAAATAATTTCATAAATACTACTGCAGCTTACAACAGATTTACTTATGAATAATTTATTTGTCATCTAGTTTATGGACCCTATGGTACTTGACTACTGCAATAGCTGTACTTAACAGCAAAGCATTCACCCACAGAATTCTCTAAGTAACTCAGCAAGCTGCTACACCATTTTTTTTTTAAGTTAGCAGCAAAGCAAAAGAACAGAGTTATTTATGCAATATGACCTTTTGGTTTAAGGAGAGCCCATTCAAAAACTAAAATTAAGTTTCTCCCAATGACACAGCTTGCTCATAACAAGCTAGTAATATATTCCTTGACAAAGGATAATGACAGTGGTCTAACCTGCCATAGGAAGACATCATCACAACATGACTATACCATAGGCTACTTGTTTGAAAGTTTGACTGGGTTTAAAATGTCAAGCTTTAACCCTGCTCCCATAAGGCTACCAAGGTCAAACAAACAGACTATCTTACAAATGCTTATTTGAGCAAATAGCAAGGATGGCACAAGAGATGCCTTGACATATGGAAACACTCAGCTTTTGCAAGAATGTTTTCTTCTATGAAACCAAAGGCAAACTACAAAGTCTAAACTATATGACCGCTCCAGTATACGCATAAATTTGAGATTTATGGAGGGGGAAGGAAGGAAAGGAAGTGAAAAGGTTGGAAAACTACCAATTCGGAACACAAATTGTTTATGTTCTCCACAGCTAGCTTTGCCACACAAATACCCTATCACAAGATGTTTGTAATGCTGCATTAAGAAAAACGCTTGCAAAAAAGTTTATGATGTAGAAGGAAAAGAAAGTTCAAGTATTTCCAGAGAAGAGTTTAAGTGTGCTTAGAACACTGGTTATGATAATTTTAGGGTTTGGGAATTACTTGAAAATGCAACATATCTAAATCAGTTTTGTCTTGAAATTATGGGGAGAAGAAGATGGCACTCACTACCTCATTTCAATTAGCTTGCCTTCTCTAAAACCCCCTTTCTAAATACGAAATGACAAAACAGACCCTCTAGTATCACTACCTCAGTTAAATGACTGGAGCTACATATGTAAAAACACACCTTGGAACATGTTTCAGTAAAAGTAAACATACATCATTGCGGCAAAGGCACATAAAAGCCCTAGAAGTTTCTAAAAGATTGCTCTGATCAGTTCTACTCTATGCAGAAGGTTAAGCAGAAGGAACAGATGACATACGCAGGTATTAAGTTCATACAGCTAAAGGTTGCTTAATTCTAGTTTCTGACAGACCAACCAGCCTAGAAAAATTCAGCATGAGCTTTTCTAGCTTTAACCAAATGCAAAGCATATTTTTACTTAATTCTCACGTGAAGAGAATTTATTCCTTTATGTGACTGACAAGCAGGCTTAGAATTAAGCTTCGACTACAAAAATATTATTAAGAAAAAGGAATTAATCTTCAGAAAAAGGTTTAACAGAGTAGTATGCTAGTATTATAGGAACCACAAAAATAAGACCCTAGATCTATCTTTGTTTTCTGAAGATGTGATCAAGACAGTCTAATTCTTACCCTAAAGCAGTAGCGCTCTGCTATCTTCATTAAGGTAACAGTGCAGATGAATAAATACGACGGTTTTAGACTGGCTCTGCATCAAGAAAGGAAGACTGATTATGCTTCAAAACCCACGAACTTGCATGAACAAGGACTCCCCCTTCCCTTCAATGAAAGCAGAGGAATTGTATATGAAAATAAGTATCTTGAGAGAAAATACTTAGTTCTTACCCTCAAGTACAAAAGAAATCTGGATTGTTCCTACAGATGTAGCATTAGCCATGTCAACCAATCAGTATCCATAACTCATGTACCTACAGATCAGACACCCACTTACTCTTACTCCCTGAAAAAGCACACCACCATGCTTAAACATAAATTGATTTCACCAGTAGCTTCTCACTTAACAAAGCCCTGCTCTCACTTCATTAGGCATCCCTATGTTTCCATGGTCTCTTGCACTTATTAGAAATATTTATCAGTATGCCGAAAAGAATCCTATCTACAACGCAAACACTTCACCATCCAGCTGAAGCCATTATTATATTGGTACTTACACAACAGAAAACAGATCTGGATAGCTCTCACGGATCATCTACTGAGAGATAAGCCTTCACATACATGAAGGCCTTTAGCAATTTGAAGAGAAAGAGTATTTTTCCCAGTCAGTTTCTTTTAACATATGATAATTCTTACAAATGAGACAGCAAATTTTAAATGGAATTCAGGGCACACAAACACTTCTTTCTATTTTTATGCAATATGATCTACTCCATCCTATAGCATGGACAAGGCATTAGCAGGATGAGCCCCCAGCTGCTAAAATACCTCCAGCCTATGGCTGCAAGACCCCTTCTCGGTCTTGACAAATGTGATCGCTATCAACAAACGAAAGGAAAAGTAACTTAGAAAAGAGTGTTTGGCTTTTTTAATAGCCCTTGCCAGCCCTCTCAGTTTCCAGCTATGGAAAAAGAGTTATTTAGAAACCTGGTCTTCAGACTCCTAAAGGTCCTTGCATTCCTTCAGGTCCAAGTGCCTCCACTTCATCCAAACTAATTATCATAGTGCCAGAAAACACTAATAAGAAAAAAAAAAACAAACAGGGCCACAGATAAGGGAAAGCAGTCATTAATGAATACTGAAAAGGGAAAACAGGATGAAACAAAAATACCAGCCCAACTCATTCACCACTCATAGCTCAAACCTATTAGTATCACTTCCTGTCAAAATGGTAATCTAATACTTAAGTTACACAGTCCTGTGTGTACTTAAACCTACAAGTCCAGGTAACACCTATATTCTTTCATTTGTAATTCTACTCAGTATACTCAAATCAAAGCAGCTTTTCACATGAAGCGCTGTGTATTTTCCACATCCATACAACTAACTTTCTATGCAGATTATCAAATACCTGGAGTTATGAAAGATTCTATTTGTTCCTCAAAAAACCCAGAAAAAACCCCACACTAAATCCCTTTGGTAGAATGCTTTTGATGATTTCTCTGATTCCTAGACACTGTTCCTTGTATAACTACCTATTAACTAAATGTCTGTTTCTAGATTAAGAAAAACAGAAATTTGAGCAAGAAGAATCTGGTACACCAAAGAAATGTATTCTTTCCATGGTTTTTCCTAATTTCCCAATTCTTTTGCAAATTCCAGTACTACACAGAAGAGCTGATTACAATTCCAGGCTGACTGGTAATTGAAGCATTTATTAGCCACAAGACCCCAGAGGAGCATCACAGATGCCTCTCTGAAGGAAAGATGATGGTTGGCTAAAACTGAATTTGCCCACATTGATCAGTTTTCCAGAATAGTGGCTTTGTCTGAAATCATTTGGCATACGAAAATTGGGGGGGGGGGGGGGGGGGGGGGGGGGAGAAAAAAAAACGCGATTTCCT
>WYDI02024526.1:0-71673 GCA_009867235.2 Psittacus erithacus | reverse complement strand
GTGAGGGTGCTGAGGCGCTGGCACAGGGTGCCCAGAGAAGCTGTGGCTGCCCCATCCCTGGCAGTGTTTAAGGCCACGGAGGACACAGGGGCTTGAAGCAAACTGCTCTAGTAGATGTCCCTGCCCATGGCAGGGGGTTGAGACTAGATGATCTTAAGGTCATTTTTAACCCAAACCATTCTATGATTCTATGATCTAAACCATGAAGATGGACATTTAGAAAGATGACAGCCTTTGGACCTTCCCCCTATGATAGCCCTGCTAACTTGAAGGCAGGCACAGCTGACTGAGCCTTGGGAGTATCAATTCTAGGCCTGACTCTGCTAGTATTATCAACAGGGAGTTTCAGATGAGTGACTCCTTTCTGCTTTTGTCTCCCTATCTGTAAAATACAGGAAGCTGCTGCTCTCCTCTGTAAATTCCTTTGAAGCACTTTATAGAGGGAAACACTATGCAGCAGCATGGGTGTAGTAATATAGAAGGATATTTCTGTTCAACAACCTGTTAGAGATAGAAATTCACAGTGGGAATTTTAAGGTTCAGAAGAAATCCATGCCTCTTCCTTTAAATTACATTTAACAGTGACTCTCCCCTGTGAGGGCTTTCTTAAAGGATTACTCCTCCTAGGCATGGCAGGACTGGGGTTTCCCTCCTTCAATCTTGACATCACATCTAATAAGAAAGCAAGCCTTTCTCTGTGGAAATCTGCGAGGTAACAAAGCTCTTTCTCCAATTTCTACATTTTTATTTCCCAGTGCAGTGAAACCCTCACAGCATAAAAGCCTTCCCAAACAGAGCGTTGCAAATGTCAAAAGAAAAGAATAACATTGTTTTCTCTTTCCTCACTGCTCCAGACCCACTGCCCAGCACAACAGAGCTCAGGAAAAAAATACAGGCCAGGTCAGACTGTTTGATTAATACAAGAGCAGTAGGGGCTGCAATCTGGCTTCAAGTTCAGGCCAGGAGAGATGACTGTGCCATACCAATACAGACACAGCAGCAAGAAGCTCTTTGCATCAGACACCTCCTCCTCTCAGGTCCTGCAGACTAACCTTTCTGCTGAGTAACTCCATCAGCTGCAAACTGCATGTCTTAAACTTCTCCATCCCTGCTTCAGTTCACCCCACAGCAGTCACAGACCTGCATGTTGGAGCACTGCCTCTTCCTGCATCTCCCTCCTTCCTTTACGCAGCAAACTGCC
Source organism: Psittacus erithacus (assembly GCA_009867235.2). Lineage (NCBI taxonomy): Eukaryota > Metazoa > Chordata > Aves > Psittaciformes > Psittacidae > Psittacus > Psittacus erithacus. The sequence continues at coordinate 70,472 of WYDI02024526.1, read as the reverse complement.
TTGAGAAGGACAGGAGGCTCATGCCGTTCTGCTTTTGTGATATATGACCTGCAAAGACTCAATATTTCCTCTTGCTAATGTGAATGGCCAGGAAGAGTTTACAGCTGATGGTGCACAAGGCAACTGTATTTAGGAACCCCAGCTCTACAGAACAGTTCAACAACCCCTAAGCAGTGAGAGTTATTACCAGTAAGCATCAACCCACTGAAAAAAAAGTCAAACTCATTGCCATTAAAAGCCAAAACTGCCACTGGAAAATCAAGTTCTAATTAATCCTTCCAGTTGTATGATGGCATTGTGTTGCTTGAGCAAGGTAGAATTGATGTCAGGAAGGTCTCACATGTTAAAACAATTTAATAAAAGAGCTATTTGAAAAGCCTTAGGTAAGCACAGCAGCTGAAAAAATACACCTTAATTCTTTTGCTTTGGTAGTTGATAGGAAATTAACTAATAAAGTGGGTAATGTGCCATTTTGCTTCATTTCTTTCCTTTTAAAACAAGGGCCTGAAAATGCCATTATTGTCCCAGACACCTTAAAATCAGGGGTTAAAAGTCACACTGTCATGTTCAGGATGCAAGAGACTTAACCACAAAGAGAAGTCAAGACTTCAGAACAAGATTTCAGGTTGTATTTTCACATAGGTGTGGATTTCGAGAGCAGAAGTAGGCTGAGACTTGGCACATGGTTTTAACAGAGAGGACAAATGACTATGGGAACACGTGAGAGCTGTGGATCATCAGCATCACTGGTAATCTTAATAGACCACAACTCTTGATGTCATATTTTAATTCACCACCATTACAGAACCCTCAACAAAAATTACTTTTGAGAGTCCTGTAGCAAGTGTTAAGAATGAAGAATGAAGTCAACCTCAGGTGATCCAGTGGTCTTTTCCTTTAGGAATCAAACCATTTAGGAATCCACTCTGTAATATCCAAGATTACACAACCCTAACTCATTTTCATTAATTATAGTACTGGATAAAAATTATCTGAGCTGGATAAATACCTTCAAAAGCCATTAGGCTCCTGAAAATAGATATTGGGAGAGTTTCCAAGAAGAAGAAGAAATGAGTTTCCCAAGTGGTAGAATAAAAGAGAAAAACAGAGTCTTGCACTCACCTCTCCCACACTCTTCATGGAACTTCCAATCCGGTTGGACATATGCTGAAAACGGTCCAAATCCCAGCGGGGTATCTTAGTAACAATGTAATCCAGGCTGGGCTCAAAGCAGGCAGAGGTTTCTCCTGTCACCACATTCTTGATTTCTGGCAAAGGGATCCCCAAGGCAATTTTGGCAGCAATAAACGCTAATGGATACCTGGCATAGAGGACAAGTAGAAAACAGCAGAGTGGGAAGTACTTTGCTTTTGCAGATCCCAGGATCAAATTAAACACATGTGAGGTGATTTTCCCTCCTCAACACAACAGAAGGTTACTGTGCTTGAACGCAGCTGGGCTCATCCAGCTCCCTACCTTAATACGTTGGAGAGGTACCTACCTAGATCTGGGACTTACATTATTATCTGCAGAGCCACCAGTGTTAAGTACCTGTCACGCACCACACACAGAGATCTGTTTTGCTGCAAGTCTACCATCCAAAAGCATGACATCCAATCAAATGCCCACTATCCAACATCATGGCTTATCTCCAGTCTGCTGTGGCACTTCAACAACCACAAAAGTTGTTGAGAGTTGAAAATTAGAGATTAATTTGTGCCTCTCTACAGCATCTGCAAAGTGCTATTAAGAAGCCGAGTTTTAAACAGCCTGCTCTGACTATCCTTATCTTGATTAGTTTATGATTAGCCAACAAAACAAAGGCAGGTAGCAACACCATTTGCATCAACTTGACAGACAGCTCATTAGTAACTGTGTCCTTTGGGTCCCAGAGATGATTTGCAGCCAACATATGGATACAGTGGATATTTTTTGTAAGGACAGCTATTAGGCATCCCCCCCACCTCCTGGGAGTTTTTCCACTTGTAGTAACAGCAGCAGCAGGTTGGATTAGACCTGGCGGGCTCACTAACCCCTTCTTCCATCTCCCAGCAGGACCGACCCTCTAAGGGTCAATCCTAGCAGATGCTGACAAGAGTTGCTCTTAGCAGCTTCTCATGCAGAAATCTGCACCTTACTGTCCTGACTGCTCCAGAGTTCTCCCTAACAACCAACTTCAGTTTTCCTTGCTGCAAATTAGGCTTGCACGTCCTTGTCTTAACTGAATGGAAAGCAGACACAGGAGCTCTTCTTTCTTGTAGCCGTCTCCTATATATGTAAATAAACACTGATCCAATTTCCTTATCAGAATTCTCTCTTCCTGTTCTTTTCACCTCATTTTTTGCTTATTCATTTGTTTGTTCTGTAGTTTTGTGGGGGTTTTTTTTGGGGGGAGGAGGGAGATAAATAATCTTACCCTGTTGCCTTGGAAGCCAAAGCTGAACTTCTCGAGAGCCTGGCATTAACTTCAATGATGTAGTACTCCAGGGAAGTTGGATGCAGAGCAAACTGGATGTTACACTCTCCCACAATGCCCAGATGTCGGACAACTTTGATGGCACGATCCCTCAGCATCTGAAATTCCTCATTAGTGAGTGTCTGGCTTGGAGCCACTACAACAGAATCTCCTGTTGTCACAAGGCAGCAGAAAAGGAAAATGAAGATGCTCAGTGGCAGATAAATTCTAGCCACATAGGTCACATTCTTTGCTAACCCACTGCAGTAATGAAGTTACCACAGACATTCTAACTTGTGGATGAACAGTTGATAAAAAGCACAGATAGTTAGAAGCCCAGAGCTGGAGAGGCTAGGCAGTCTTACAGTAAATGGGATCATAGGGGTCCCGTTTCACACCATAGCTGGCTGTATCCAAGACTTAAAGAGTATTTCTAGAGTGACTTCATCAACCACAAACCTATGTCAGCAACAGCAGCCAGAAGGGCATGGCATAAAAAAAACCTAATGAGCCATTTCCAGTTACCCAGCCTGTGCCCAAGCCTACCTGTGTGGACTCCCATAGCATCTATGTTCTCCATGTTACAGACAGCAATACAGTTATCAGCAGCATCTCTCACAACTTCATACTCTATCTCCTTCCAGCCAACAACTGACTTTTCCACCAGAATTTGGTTAGTCATTGCAAATGCCTGGGAATACGTAAGGGAAAAGAAACAGTAAAAAAGAAAAACTTATTAGACCATGTTCCATATTTAAGACTTTTGTGGCTTATCTCCAGACATCCCAGACCAACATGAAAATTGAAAGATGAAGGTAAGTGAAGTTCACAGCACTAACGACAAACACTTCACATTTCTCTTTTTTAAAGGAAAAAATTGTATTAGCTTCATTTGAGAAGTACAGGAAAATATTTATGTGACCTGATGGGAAAACAAAGGCAGGGCACGTGAGCTTGCAATGGCATATAAATAACAAATAGGAGTATAAAAACATCTAAGACTTCAATCATGCAACAGACACATGCTTTTGTTTGTGGATGTGGGTAGCCCCACGGACTTCAACAGAACTCTGCAGAAAGCTGAATGACTAAGATATGGAGATGTGGGTGCCAGCAAACACTATGTAATTAATAGTATTAATAATGCTGCTTATCACTGGCATGCTAACGAGAAGCAAGATTCGTGACTTATTCTTAAGCGGATCTTGAAAGCACTCCTCAGTGCAAGAGACAAAATGAAAAATACAGCTTGCTGGTAAATGAGCATAATCTAAGTGAATAAATGGCCTTAATATTAGCAGATAAAAACCATCAATCACTTCTCTCCTAAAATCCTAGAAAATAAGAGCTACATTATTCATCCATCCTTTAGCAAAGCTTCTTGTTTTAATGCTGTCCATGCATCAGTCTGCAATCTGGTGCCCTCTGTAGTTAGCTCAAGCTGCTAGTAAAACGCTGCCTTTAGCTCCGTTGTCCAACTTGCACACAGAAAATGAAAAGCAGAAGTAGTTTGAGGAGTGGCACTTCACATTCACATCAAGCACAAACACTGAGTCTGTGGGGATGTAGCAGGAATATCCAACCACACTTGTAAAGCAATCTAAGCTGCTCCTGTGTTACTGTCTATTGCCTTCTCTCACTCAAAATGAGCAGTCTCAGGAAACATGAACAGATTACTTGAAGTATGTGTGCTATGAAACATCCACTGGTGTTCAGCCCTCTAAATTACATACAATTCAGAGTCCTATGTCTGAAAACCCACTTCACACAATTACTACAGATCACCTTCGTAACTGAGAACAAAGGAGTTTCTGCTGGACTGTAAACACGAGCATCCAAAGTTGAGCTATTTAATTCATTTAATTTAAAGGGGGCCTATAAGGATGCTGGGGAGGGACTCTTCATTAGGGACTGTAGCGACAGAACAAAGGGTAAAGGGTTCAAACTTAAACAGGGGAAGTTTAGATTGGATATAAGGAGGAAGTTCTTTACTGTAAGGGTGGGGAGGCACTGGAATGGGTTGCTCAGGGAAGTTGTGAATGCTCCATCCCTAGTGGTGTTCAAGGCCAGGTTGTACAAAGCCTTGGGTGACATGGTTTAGTGGGAGGTGTCCCTGCCCATGGCAGGGGGGTTGGAAATGGATGATCTTCAGGTCCTGTCCAGCCCTAACTATTCTAGGATTCTAACCTAAACTGTTTTCCACTGTATATTTTGAAATGTTGATACCAAACTGGGAGGTGCTGTTGGCTCTCTTGAAGTACAGGAGGCCTTACAGAGGGATCTAGATTGATTGGAGCATTAGGCTGTGATTAATGGAATGAAATCTAACAAGTTGAAATGCTAGATTCTGCACCCAGCATGGAGTAATGCCAGGCACAAGCACAAACTGGGACAGGAGTAGCTGGAGCCAACAAAGCTGGTGAAAGGGCTGGAAGGAAAGTTCTATGAAGAGTGGCTGAGAACTTTGGGCTTGTCTAGTTTGGAGAAAAGGAGGCTGAGAGGCGACCTCACTGCTCTCTACAGCTGCCTGAGGAGGGGAAGTGGCAATGGAGGTGCTGATCTCTTCTCCCTGGCATCCAGTGACAGGACGCATGGGAATTCTGCAAAGCTGCATCAGGGCAGTTTCAGGCTTGACATTAGGAAGCATTTCTTTACTGAGAGGGTGGTCAAAGACTGGCACAGGCTTCCTAGAGAGGTGGTCAATGTCCCAGGCCTGTCAGCGTTTAAGAGGCCTTTGGACAATGCCTTAACTTTTGGTCAGCACTGAAGTGGTCAGGCAGTTGGACTGGATAATCATGGTAGCTCCCTTCCAGCTGAAATACTCTGTTCCACTCCAATTCAAAATGATAAACTTCTTTTAGGATAACTTTTGAGCAACTGAAAACATTTATTTAGAAAGTAAAACAGAATCAGGCTTTTCAAAGAAGGAGTTTCAGAACCATGAAGCATTTACTAAAGATATAAACTGCCCAACTCCCCAAGTTTCACAGCTCATAAGATGCTTATGAAGAGCAGCTGGTTTACAGATCTCAGGGAAAAACTGAGATGTTCAAAACCACTTTAAAAGAACACCAAGAAACACTGATCAAAACCAGGTTTTCCTACTGAAAAATATTTGGATATCAACCTTTTCAGACAGCTGCACTCCCAGAGCTCCTGAGTGAATTTCTGCTTTCTTTAAACAAAGCCCATGCGCGTTGGGCAAGCAAAGCGTTTCCAGCTTCAGCCATCAATCTGTAAGATGGGGTTACTGCACCCGATGTCTCCTCCTGCATCTGTCAAGTCCTGTCCACTGGGCCTCTCTGCAACTGACACTGCCTGAGCAGATATTTGCTCAGCACTGAGCACACTAAACCCAAAGTCTGTTTGCATGGAGCAGAGTGGAAGGATACACAAATGGCATTTTCACAGACATTTCTTACTGGCCTCAGCAGTGTTCTGTCCTAGAGATACATGAAAGATTAAGAGGTTCAGCAAATCCGGGAAACACAAAACTAAGAGTTTTAGATACAGAGATTTAGTTCCTAAAATTCCACATTTTTGCCAAGGAAAAAGCTTTTAGGGTTTTGTTTTGTTTTCCTCAATTATCTGCTTACTTTTCACAGCAAATTCATAAAACCAACCCCAGATTTCCTACAGAAGAGCTGCTTCTATAGCCATAGACAGCTGGTGGATGTCGAATTATGAAGTGTCAACCCATTAAATCTCTACATCAGCTTTTGACCAGCAAAAATACTGCCTTTAGAAAGAAATACAACAGAGGCCCAAGCCTCTCACATCTTCTGTCCTTGATAATACATTGTCACTCAGCATTTAAAATGTTTCAACTTCCCTGACATCCTTCACGTGTCGTCTACTTCTGCAAGTAGGTGAATATAATCCAATCTGTTTATTTTCAGACCCAAATTGCTGAAACACTCAAATTATGACTTGTTTCTCATGAGTTGAAGAGATCTGTCATTTTAACATGTTTGTTATCCAAGTCAGCAGGAATTATGAACAGAGGGCATGAGAAGGAATCAGGATAACACTTTATAGGTAAGATGAAGGGTGGGGTATATACAATTCCAGTGTCTGTGACTATTGGAAGAATATCCAGGAAAACCAGATGTTCAGCTCTACTCCCAGAGCTTGCAATTGCAGACGTACCTTTGTACCAAGGTCCAGCAAACTTTCTTTATCAGGACATATTCCTGACCCTAGACCACCAAGGGCATAAGCAGAACGTATCATGACTGGGTAACTAATCTTTTCAGCTGCCTTCAGAGCATCTTCAACCTTAAAGGACAAGGGAATAGTTTTCAGAGGTATAATAACAATACAAATGAACAAAGTCTCAACTTTGGTTACACCGTTAACCGGAAATCCCATCAGTAAGACACTATAAAATGAAAAGAATAACACTTGGCTTTAGAATACTGCTTTGTTCTGCCAAACAGCAGAAAACTGGAACACAGACTCAAGGAGGGGCTTCTGCCCTTAGTTATGTGTGGATTTCCTTATTGACAAAGTACAAAGTCCTTATCTGGTCTGGCTTCACAGACTTTTTAGCATGAAATAACCCCTCCAACAAGCATCCTGGTTTGGTTTCCTCCAAACTCCAACAGTGGCAGCACAGAAGCCACCTCAACCCAATTTCCTTTTCTTGTCAACAAGTAAATGAGCTTAGATTTTCCAAGTGCTTAATTGCATTTGCACTCATTCTAAGTGCTGGTGAACCAGCATCAGTCAGCAGGGAGTGCTGATGAAAGCTTACAAACTACAGTAGCCACAGTTGTATTCAGCTTTCACTCAACAAAACTAGATTTAGTTTTTAATAACTCAAATGGACAATAGTAATAGCAATCACATCTTCAAAATCATCTGATTTACCGATTCCACTGCAAAGCTAGGAGCAATCTTTTCATTTAGCTCAGTCAGCTTATCACAAAAAAGCTTTCTATCCTCTGTGGCCATGATGGATTCAACTGATGTACCTAGGACCTTCACACCATACTTCTGCAGGACTCCTTGCTTGAAGAGCTCCACTCCTGCAGAGTAAATGGAAGAAAAAGAAAGTATTCAAAAGGTAGGTGACTAGCTGACAACTTTTCTGGCCTCTTCAACAGCTAATTTTACTATTCTTTGTCAGTATTAGAACTCAGAACCATAACAAGAAAGTTTCTGTCCTCGCATCTACAAAACCTGGACTATTAGTAAAGTTACTGCTTGGTCATCACCTGCAAAACAAAGCAAAGGAGTGCAGCGTTTGGAAGAAGCTAAATGAAGCTAACTTTTCCTTTTGATCTCTGCCTCAAGGTGGTCTACAAGTATCAAAATCAGCAATTAGATATAATGTTCACAACGCAGCAATTACTCACTCCCCCATGGTCAGTATCTTTGCCTGTAGCCCTCAGTAACTTGGACAATGTACAAGGCACATGGGTATTGCATGTCTGCACAAATAAAGCCGGCTGAACACACAGTAAAAACCATTAGTCTGCCTGTAAGGAGTGCTAAAAATGCCTATATTGTACTCACCACAGTTCAGAGCAGTCTGGCCACCCATGCCCAGAATTAATCCATCAGGACGTTCTGCTTTGATGACTTCTGTGACAAACTGTGGAGTGATGGGGAGGAAGTAGACAGCATCAGCCTGCTTTAAGCCAGTCTCATTGGTCTGCACTGAAGCAATATTGGGATTCATGAGGACAGTTTTCACATTTTCTTCCTGAAAAAATGAAAATATGCATTAAAGCTAAGAATATGTGGAAAAAGATCTAACAGCAGCAGCAAGGAGAGATGGGGTTCAACAAGCAGTTTACCAACAGTAGCATTTAAAAAGCCTAGTTCCTTGCGTACTCTCCCGTAAGGGATCCCTGGTTTCTTGTACCAGGCTGACCTAATGCCAATTCTTTACTTTTGTGCCTGTGCATGGCTTTTCAGGGAATGGATATTCCCACCTGATTCAGAAACATAGTTCAAATTGTTTAGCACGCTTAGGAGTTACACACGGGAGACAGGAACAAACTCCAGCATCCTCATGTCTGTGTTCTGTTAGAAGTCAGACTAGAAGTCACCAAAAATTAATGACAACCCAATCTTTTCTTGCCAAGCAGTAGGTCTTTGATGGGGTATCAGCTTTTGTACCAATTGGTAACAGTACAAACCCATGCGCTTTGCTTTGACTTTCCCTAAAGATACTTTACCTTTCCTGCTGTCATCGCTTTAAGAATCTTGTCCTACTACATTACATATTTGATATTGCACATACTCAACAGACAAACTCTGCCTCTAAACACAAGACAAAACTTCAAGCTGTATTTTCTCTGTCACATGTAAGAAATAGGGTGATGATAAAGTTTATCTGTTTCCTGTATAGCAATGGAAGTTTTACCACTCTTGGTTACAGACATTCACTGCAGTTGGCTCATTAATAGAAAAAGTCTGAGGTGGAGCTGGGCAGATCAACTCTCCTCATATAGTGAATATTAGTATGAGGAAGCCAACAAAGTTTTACTAATAATGATGAGACCAGGATGTGGCCAAGCTCAAAAAAAGACCCAAGTCAATCACAAGCAGATAAAGAACGGTATATTAGTGCTGTGTTGGAAAAGAGGACTGGGAAGAGCAAAGGCTGTGGCCTCATTTTTCCAACTTACTCTAATCTCCATCAACTTCTTGGAAAGCAATAGACTTCTACAAACAAACCATTTGCCAACAATACTGATTAGAGATGCAAAATACACCTGAATAGAAAGATTTGTGATATGGAAGTTGTGGAGGTTAAGAAACAACCATGACTGTAATTAAAAACAGGAATTGTGAAGAGCAATAAGAGGCAGGAAGAATGTTGGCAGATTCAGTCAGCCATTCCTCAAGCAAATGCTACGGAAGTCCTCCTGGGACCAGTATAGAAATTGCTATTTTTGCCCAGATCACAAGAAGCATGAAAATGCCATAGGGTTTTTCCGTGCCTGATTAAAACTTGCGAGTGTTTGACCCATTAGTTTGGAGGAACAAACATACAGTTCGCCAATAGCAGCGGGATTCTCACTCAGAGCTCTGATTGCTCAGTTCAGGTATAATCTTTTTGCTCTGTCCTTTGATAACTTAAAATAGTGCCTTGAAGACCAGCTGTAAATTTTTGCTGACCTTCTTGCCCCATGAAACGCACTTTTGTTGGAAATGTGTGGTGCAGAAAAGGGAAGGAAGGGAGAAAATCCTTACGGAAAATTAAGAGAAATGACCCCAAACTGGGTAGTTTTCATGGCAGGGCTGAAGGAAAAAGGGAGATCTCTGAGCAAATCTATTATCTTTAATGAACATATTCAGAAATTCATAGCTATAATTCTGGTGGGAATGAATGAGGAAGGGAGAGGTACCTCGCTTGCCAACAAGCTGGAGTATCTGTACACCTTAGCCATTTCTTCCCTACTTATCTGGGGCAGGGTATCTAAGGACCAGCTAGCAATGATAAGGAAGATAATTAATGAGAGAATTAATGTTCACTGTTGCCAAGAGGGACATACTTTACTGATAACATATTGTTTGGGATGCTGGATTTTAATCCACTCACTATTTGCCTTTGCAACCCTTTCCTCCAACTTTGGCCTTTTTAAACACATGGCACTCTGCACAACAGCCACCCATGCTGATTGGGGACCTTTGTTACAACTTAATTAAGACAGTGTGTTACTAATACTTCAGGAGGGTTCCATTCCTCTTTTGGTGTCAATCCACCTGTGTTCAGAGCAGTTGGGAGAATTCCCACAGCACGTAACCCAGAATCACAGAATGGTTAGGGTTGAAAGGAACTTTCTTAAAGATTATCTAGTTCTCACCAATTCACCCAGAGCAATGACTTCTTATTCATTCCTTTCAACATTATGAATCTATTCTGGAAACAAAACTTGGCACATACGACCTTTAAAAAGCTCATCCCATTTAAAACAAATAGCATTTAGAAAACCTGCCTTGATAAGGGGTTCAAAATCGTTTGCATAGCAGTCTTGACAGCAGACAGCCATTTAGCTGTTGTTGTTATTTGTCTGCATTGCAATGTGTTGGCATACCACAAAAGCTTCAGGAATCGCAGCTCAGGTGTTGCTGACCATATTCCTCCTATTCAAACTTAAACAGGGGAAGTTCAGATTAGATAGAAAGAGGAAGTTCTTTACTATGAGGGTGGTGATGACCTGGAACAGGTTTCCCAAAGAAATGATGAATGCTCCATCCCATGTTCAAGACCCGATTGGGCATAGTCTTGGGTGACATGGTCTAGGGTGAGATGCCCCTGCCCATGGCAGGGAGGTTGGAACTAGATGATCTTAAGGCCCTTGCCAACCCTAACTATTCTATGATTCGTTTCCATTGATCTTGACCAGCTTGGAGTCACCAGTCACATATCCCAAACAACAGACTGCTCAAAGCCTGCAATGGAAAGCTTAAGAACTAATCTTTTTGGAAGAGAATTTCGAGTGGTTAAATCACATCACTCAACCAACAAGTCCACAGACAAAAAACGACTAGATTTCCCTACAGTCATTTTTTCTCACCAGCTTCCCTGTCCCAGTGATCCCACAGTGAGAGGAGGAGTTGGCTGGGAGAAGGGAAAAATAAAACACATGAGGTTAGTATTTTCAGAGCATCCTCTCACCTTCATGGCTTTCACTGCCTGGGATCCAGAGTAATCAAATTCCCCTGCCTGACCGATTGACAGACCCCCGGATCCTAGAATGAGAACTTTGGAAACCTGGAAATGTCAAACAGCATGGAAAAAATCAGTCCTATCATAGAGGATGTTGGAATGAACAGACACTGTGCAGCATTGAACAGTCTCAAATTACAAAACAGAAGTCCTACAGAGAAAAGTCACATTCAAAACCACTGCAGTTTTACTTCTAAGAACATTTCTACTGGACTTGTCCTATATATCTCTGCTTAGAGAAACACATGACTTATGTGTAGGGCATACAGTAAACCTGTTAGTTGTATCAAGAGCTTAACTATGCCTCACTTTAGCTGCCCACAAAATCCAGCTGCCTTCTAAGACAGCAAAACTATGAAATTCAGTTCACACTAAGAATTGTAGACTTATTTGCTAAGCAACAGAGCATCAACATTATGCTGCTGGCACAGAATCTCAAGGCCAGATTATCCCAGGGCACCTCACATACTGCCATGAGAGTACCCCACATGAAACATCAGATCTTAACAACCTTCAAAGAAAAAGGAGTTGTTAACACATGAGATCCCTGATGACTGTGAGATAGGCAGCTGACAGGTCTTTTGTAAGGGAAGCCTCCTCTGACTTCCTTGGTCAGCTTTTTGTGCCATTTTGTACCATAGGTTCAGTAGGAATTAACAAGTGCCTCACTGACAGGCATGAATAATGAGTGTTTGTACACTGACCTCCACTCTGGAAGCTGTCACTCCAGCTTTGGGTAGGACCGAGGAAACTGAGCCTTTCCCTCTCTTAACCAGTGCAATAAATGAATCAAATAAGAACTAGGAAAAATAAACACATGTATTTAATCACCAAAGTGGAACTAAATAAATGCCAAGCTCTTAGCTCTGCTCTGCTGCCTTCAGAAGGTAGATTTACACCGTCAGAGAGGAGGGGATCATTGTTTGAAATTCATTTAACAAGTCTGACATATCTGACAAAGCTGCATTCAAGGAAGTGAGGCCATATCAGGAAGAAAACATGTATCAATCACATCTGTATGCTCTTCTTGTATATGGCTGGCAATGCAATGAATGAACACACACTAAAAGTTAAAATACAGAAAAGCAAACATTAACTAGCTCAAAGGAACCATCTGGAATGAAGCCCATTGCAGAGCTGGGATCTGAACAGGTATATCTAAACATCAGTTGCACTACATCAGTACTGTCCTTCCAGAGGAAGCTACAGACAGTGGGAAAGGCTTCCCATCTGACCACACACTTGCAGAGCACCTGTCCACACTGCTCCTGAAGCTGTCTGCTGGGAATTATGGAAAGAGTACAGATGGGTCCTGTAAGACCATCAGGGTAGGCACTGTGTTATAGAACCCATCCCAGCAGCCAGAGTGCACAGACTTGGGAAAGGCACAGCTGAGGGTTGTTTTGAGTTCTCTAAGATTCACTAGTCAATTAGATTGCTATGAAACTTCTTGATAGCAAGAGATTTACTTGAAGGTTTAATCAACATCATCAAATTCAGATTAAAATAAGCACTTCGATGTATTCTTCCATCCTCTTCTCTCAAGCAATGCTAAATGGTTTATTTATGTCCAGACATGCCCCCTTAGCATTCCCCATCCCCTGTTGCTGCTTAGTCATACTCTGTGACTACACAGCCAGTTGTTACAGAGTTTGTGCAAAGTCACAGATGAGGGATTAAAATTTCATTTCACTTAAGAGAACCAGAGTGAGGAAGTGTGAATCCATTTACATAACTCTACAGTAATTATAAGATTTGAAAGTGGAACTAAAATGTACTAGAAAGTCAATGGTTTTTATTACAAAGCATCTGGCTAGCATTTTTTCCTGGTAAAATAAAAACCTTTTCCTTTTGCAATCACCCCACAAGAGATTTGAGCCTGATCCTGCAAAGGCTTAAACACTTCAGTAACTTTGAACACACAGATAATCCCACCAGGACTGCAAGCATACACATCATATGAATGGAATCATTGATCCAAAGCATACAGAAGTCAATAGATGGCTTGCTGTTGATTGTAATTAGCTGGGGATCAAGCTAAGCAGACACAAGCCTATGCATGACTGGGCCCTCTGTTAGGATCCCAACATTTCAAAACCCAAGATTTGGGACTGTCATCAATGTAAAGACTTGTCACTATAGCTGATACCTATCCGAACCCCCTAGGCTACCTCTGAAAGCAAGTTCATATCAGCCCTCATACCTCTGTGTCCCTCGGCCCAGGATTTGCATCTGGGTAGAACTGTGCTGTGAAAATCGGTTTGGTCTCATGCATAATTCCCTGCAGGAATAAAAATGATTGTGTCAGACACTTCCTTGCTCCTTCCCATGGGGGAAACTGCTTTTGAAAATACCTAAATAATTGATATAAATTACAACAACGGGCCAAATTAGACTGCAATAATATTCCTTTTCTGTGCTGGACAACACAGAAGCAACACAACCAAATAGTGACCCAGGCTATGACACCTATGGTACCAGTACTAAGACGACCCTAACTGAGTGAGCATCACTGATAATAGGGAGATCTCAAAAGTTAATAAGGCAGCTGTTCAAGGAAAATCACATGGTCACTGTTGCAATCCTACACTTTGGGCTAGTATGGAGAACAGTGGTAATGGCTCAACCCCTTTTGGCCTGTCAGGCAAAACCCCAAGTAAAGGAGATAGTCAGATCACCAAGTTTAGCCCTAAAAACTAATTGTAATCTGACAGCAAGCTTCCGGGAGGTGAAATCAAGTGAGAGAGTCTTCTCTCACTAGGGGCTGCTATGTGCAGGTACCTGGAAAGCAGAAACTCACCTCATTCGTTTGATCGTTGGCATTCACAAAGAGAGGTTTCCAGCCAGGTGGGAGGGTAGAGCTGTCAATAGCATAACCATGGTTCTGAGCAGTGATGACAGCCTGTCCATTCACTGCATTCAGGACAGGCTGGTTCTGTCCTCTGAAAGAGAAAGGATCAGAGAACCAAGGGCAGAAGAGTCAGATGTGTCCAACTGCTACTATTAGAGCAGATAACTCTGGGGCTATACAGTGCAGTTCAATACTAGCTGTTCAATACTGGAAGCCAATCTCAAAATGACAAGTCCTTGGAGAAGCCCTGCTATTCTTCAGTTTGATGGGGATCAATTACATCAAAGACTTTCAAAATACCCTCAGAAAAAGTAATACATGATATGGCAGTTTAAACTAAAGGCGAGGAGAAAGGCTGGAATGAAGAAGTAATGTTACTGACATGATAGCTTCCATTAAGTCAGTTCAGAAGCAATGCACTGCTGCTATGTGGCCTTTTGTAATGCTGAGCTGGTTTGTCTGGGTCTTGGGAAGCAGAAGAGCTGCCATACCTGTTGGCCATCTGCATCTTGTAGGAAGTAGCTCCAGCTGCTATCCCAGTGATTAGATTCCCCATGCTAATTCCAAACAAAGGCTCTGGACGATTGCTCTCCAGGACCTAAAATGAAAAGGTTTTCAGGAGATACTGGAGAGTTTGTGTTCAGCAATTCCAGCACAAACCATGCCAGCTCTCTCACAAACTCACGACAAAGCTGAATGCATGGGTGGTAACAGCCTATAAAGCAAAAGTTTCCTCCTCTCCTTTGGGAGGGAAGCCTCAGAACACGGTTTGATGTCTCAGTCTACTCAAGAGGAATATGCAATGACACTGTGCATTACAGCCATTTAGTGTGTGACATTGCTTCAAATGGGAGCACTGTGAAATTGGGGCTGTCCTTTCAAAAGATCACAGAGGTCCTGAAAGAGCACAGGGTACTCCGAGGCACTGGTAAGGTCATCACAGTAATCACATATTGCTCACCAAGGTCTGTATATCCTTACTGTAACTACTGGTCTGAAGTCAACTCCCAGTGGATGAAGATGAGAAATATCCCAGGCAGATGAAACCACTTAACATTTGGTCTGTAACATGTTAGTGTCATCAACTGTATTGAAGTCAGGCACATGAAAAGAGGGACAAAGAAGAACAATTGACTTACAGCTATTACACTGTACCTTTCTGACATTCTGAATCACCTCCTGGGCCTTCATGGGATCTCCTGGACCTCCAGAAATTATGAGCCCATCATACTGCATGCTGGTGAAGTCATGGTCCCATGGAACCAAATGCACTTCTGCACCTCGCTAGGTGAAAAAGAACAGGGAACAAGAAATGGGGAAGAGGGGAAGAAATGAATTTGTGTGAGGAGGCTGTTCTTGTGCTCTTATGTCCCAGAGGCTGAGTTTGGATTTCAGTCATCCCTTTGCCAGGGACAACAACAAGGTTTCTCTCCACTCTCTGACTAGACTGTTTTCACAAAACTGGAAGATGTAGTAACTTTGAGCTATTTCAATGCTGGTCAAGTTTGTCTGAAATTCACTAAGGAGATCAAAACTTACTAATGGAATGCAAAAACAAAGCATGCACACATGCATACACATGGTCATTTTCATGCAGTGCATTCATCCTAACTGCTAAATTAGGACTTCACAACCTCATTCTGTGCCATGTCAATAATAATCCTGCACATCAAAAATGGGAATATCCACATAAACTGAAGAACAAAATCAGGGGAACCCAGCAGATCTACAGAATGAGAGGACACCCCTTTTAATCCTCTTGTGTGGCTATAGAAGTGAGGACTGCTCCATCACTGTGCTAACAACAGGAAAAGACTTTCACAGAATCATAGCCTTAAAGAATAACTTAGGATGAAGGGACCTCAGGGGGTCACGTGCTCCAATCCCTGCTCAAAGCAAGGGGGAAGTTCAACTTTAGGGCAGGTTGCTAAGGGCATTGGTCAGTTGAGTTTTTAGTATCTTCAAGGACAGACATTCCACAGCTTCTCTGGGCCTGTTTCACCCATTCACCATCCTCACTGCAAAATCTTATCCTCATTTATTTGCTCTTTATGATGTTGGCTTGACCTTCCTTGTTTGTTCTTTAGAGAAGCCATGCCTTGTCTTTTTAAAGCTCACCTAGAAACTCCTCTCACGGCTGAGAGGTTGCTGCACAGGTCCTGTTCCTTACCCCCTCAATACAGCGCATCAAGTTCAGAAACCACCTGCCAGCCCATAAAAATCCTCCTAAAAACTGTTCCTCGTTTTAGGAGCGCAACTGCTACTGGAATGGATGTGTTCAGGTAGAAGGAAGGCTAATGAGAACAGGCTAGGCTTTTGACAAAGCAAAACAAGAGATGAAGGACATAAAGCACTGACCTACCTTTACTAGCAGGCGGATAATGTTGTACTTCAGCCCGCAGTCGACAGCTACAACTTTAATTGGATTCCCTCTGCCATAAACCTTCACTTCCTATAGAAAGACAGATAATGCTGTAAATGACAGATCACCCCCTGCTCACAGAACACAGAGAAGACAGGGAGCAGAGTAACATTTCACCACCGTGCAGAACTAGTATTTAACAATCAATTCACAGGGAAAACTCTGGAAGCACTGCAGGCATTAGCACTTCCTTCATTTTTCTGTGAGAGTAGAAGTTATAATGCTCTTTTATACACTGCTGATTACATCAATTCCTAAGAAGCCACTTGTTTCCATAGCTAATGACAAGCTTTTTTCCTGTGTTTCACCTCATTAGCAGTGAAGCAGCAAGCCAGTTCTCACTGATTAGTGCAGCCCAAGAGAAATATCAGATACACAGCGAGAGACTTTCAGCTGCAGTTAAGTCATCCTGCTGATGTCAGTGGAGTGAGGCTGCTCCACACCAGCTGCAGATCCATCACATCAACACCAACCTGACCCTCCAGTCACAATAAGACCAAAGCATAGCACAGCTGGAGATAGCCTATGGGTGACCTCCAGTGCATCACAGCAGTACAGATCAGGCTAAGCATGTCACTGAGCATGGCCTATACTCATATGGACCTGACAGTTTGACATGTCAGACAACATTTGTCCTCCTCCTCCAGCTGCTCTTCCTTAACCCAGTCCACAGTTAATCATCACCAGTCCCAAATCTGGACTATTATGCATCCACTTATCTTTTAGTCATAAAAAAAAAGGTCAAACCACCATATAGGCCTTGATACTGCAACATGCAGATAGCTGTAGCACTAATATAAGGTTATTTATGGACAGCTTCTTTCTGAAGCTTGTTGAAATACTTTACTTGTTACATGACTGTAGTTACCACCACGTTGGGATGCTATTCATCAATAAGCATGTAAGGCAGCCTTCTTCCTTGTAAAAAACTCTGTGCTTCCCTTTAGTTACGCTCAGCTTCTGAAAGCTGATATTGATAAGCATACTTTATTTTAAGTGACTTTTCTCTTGTGCAATACAGCACTGAAAATAAAGTCTATTTTATTTTTTAAAGTAAGCGCCTCCTGTTTAATCAGCTTCCCTGGCATTCGTATTTCACTGCTGGGCCCTTTATGATGAGATGCTAAAATCCATGCCCAATACGCCTGGTGCAGGGTGACAAACTGAATCTTTCATAGGAGGATTATGACCAGTCAGAAGGAAAGACATCCCCTCTACAGGGAACTCAAGATGAAGGTTATTAGCAGAATATTACAACTTCTCCCCCTGTGCTCTCCTAACTCAGTTTTTGTTTGAACTTTTACCTGCTCAAAGATTGAGATGCAGAGCTTTAGGATGCAAAAGCACGTCCTGTGTGAGGAAAGTTCTGATCATTATCAGGAGTGACTTATTGACATGTAAGGAGCAAGGATGGAAGAGATGGGGTTCAAAGAGCCACCTCCCTTCACTACAAAGCTTTGAGCAGCAACACAACACATGAGTCACCAATGGTCCCTAGTTGACCTGTTAGGACATGACTGCTGTCGTGACTCCTGCGGTGTGATGCTGAAAGGAGAGATTTTGTATCTGAACATACCTTGTAGTTCCTGCCACTAAATCAGATGGCAAAGTACCCTACAGTCTCTTTTTGAGAATGAGTAGAATGGAAATCCTATTGAAACTGGGTCCTGTTAGATCACTCCAGACTTCTGATATGAAGCTGTGCCTGACATCAGATATGACAATATCTTCACAGTCACCAATACAAAAGTGGATTCTAATTCCACAGTCCAGGGTGGAACTGCAGCACTGCACAGGAATTGCATGGATCTTTTATCTGCTGACCTTCAGGCTTCTGGGAGGTGGGTTTCAAAAATCTCAAGATTAAGGTGTTCAGTTTTCACAGAAACTAACTTAGTGTCATGTGCCAGAGTCCCTTAGAATAAACTTCCCTTCCTTCTCAAAAGGGCTTTTGGAGACCCCTCAACTCTTTACAACATCCATGCTTTAAAATCTCAAAACATTATGCGGCAAAGATCTCTCTCAAAGGTTCTCCTTGGCAGTTCTAAAGGCCAGAGGGAGTTGTGGTACAAAACTGCTTTAAGGTACTTCAATTACCTCACTCTCCAAACTCTTCCCTGTCTAATTACTTAGGTTGTGATTTGTTACATTTAATTCAGCAGCAAGGCTGACTGTAGGTGCCAATGTCTTCACAACCCTCGCCCCACTTCTCACGCTTCTTATTCCTCTGTACTGCAGTGCTCTGATCCCTGCATCTGGCCCAGAGTATGGCTGGGCAGAAACGAGACTGGGAACTGGATCAGGGAACTGTTCAAATGTATTCCTTCTAAAGCAAGAGGACTTTCCTCATGTGTTCACTGCACAGCCTATAAGAAACTGTTCCAGTCTGAAAGGATGACATGGGAATGGGGGTGTATGTGTGGATGGAAGTAGCCTTTTAGCTTCAAGTGATTAAATGCTTCTCACCTGCTCTGGGACCCTGACCACCACATGCACCAAAATAAGTTCCTGACAGAAGTCCCTGCAGAATACTGGCAGCTTTCTATATTCCCTGCCCTGTATAGGCAATGTTAGCAAATACAGGTTATACCACCAGCCTTCTAAAGAAGTAGGAAAGTGAGAGGAATCAATCACTCCTAATGTACAGTTGGTAAGCAGATTCCTGATCTTACTGTACCCTGATTTACATGAAAATAGTTATTTGGCAACAAACAGATTATCACATCCAGTAATTATCAACACTGAACAGCTTACTTCATTTATAGCTTTATTTGCAATGCTGCTTTTTAAGCCTATAAAATGATGTTATAAGCATAATGAGACCACCAAGGCTCTGTTAATCTCCTTACATCTCCCTCTTAGAAGCTATTTTCAGCATCTTTACAGCAATTCTGTCTTAGTAATTGCAGAGTTTAGCATCAGCAACCTTACCTTCTCCCAAGTTACTGCTCAAAAAGGCTCCACCTGCATCTTGCAATCATAGATCACTATCTCAATAAGCAATTGCCATCCTTCTGTGTAGCAACAAGGCCCTGACTCAAAATACAGTGGAGGCTTTAGCATGATTTGGTGAGATCCCTGAAGGTGAAATTTGCAAGGTGGCCTATATATTCCAACAGCATCCCAGGCAACCACTTACTACTGTAAATCCAAGCCTGTATGGAGGCTGTGCTTCAAATTCCCACTTGCTCACTGACCAGCGTGTTTAGGACTCCTTCTCACATATGCTCACTCTCGTATCAGCTTGTGTGCAGAACAGTACACAAGCAGCTATTTGCAAAGCTTTTCTGATCTTGAAGGAGCTGCAAACACAATAGTAAGCATGGAATTTGTAAAAGGGATTCATATACCCAGTTCTCACTTCAGTCAATGGGATTAAGCATCCAAACCATGCTTTATCCCACAACTGGTACAAGAATAGTTACTAAGTTTAGTACGGGCCTGGTTTCCCATGTCCTCATGATTTGTAATGTTATTCTCAGCTCATGGTGGAACAGTTGCATATCCAGTTAACACAGGCACAAACTCAACTGCTTATCTGTACACAGTTATAGACAAACCAGCTAATACCAGTAATATTAGATCATTAGATCCAGGGGATTCCTAACTTGGTCTCTTTTTGAAATCCAGAAATATCTTCTGGAACCACCTCAACAAAGCTACGCCTGAACACACATTATCAAATCTTTTTGTGAGCTTTCCTGAAACTTACAGAAAACAGCCATTCTTTTTACCAGTAGTTCTTCCATTTGAAAATGCCCACGATGTACTAGGTCTAACTTATCACTAATACTTCTCAATCCTGTCCTTGTAACACACAGTCCTCTTATCAGAGTACTGTTCAGACTACATCCAGCTCAAAGCAGATCATTTTACAGCTTCAACTCTGTACCTGAGGAGCCATGGGGATTCTACAAGGATGATGTTGAGACAACAGTCCTTCAAAGGTCTGGAAAGGTGCATGGTATAGAAAGGGTTCCCAAATTGTTTGTTTAAAAAGACTGGCTAATCCCCAGAGCAAACGGGGAGCAGCTAGCACCTGGAGTGTACAGCCTTGGGACCACAGAAGAATTTCTCACCTTTGTTGAAACTTCTGCAATTAAGTTCTGGTTATTTGGATCTGCAAATTCCACGGGTTGACCTTCAAATTCAATCTTCCCAAGTAATGTGCCCTGTGGAAATACACCAGTCAACAACAAAGCACGAGCAAAGGAAAAGCTGTGAACACGGGGACAAGGTGATGACAGGCACAGCAACTGAAACAGCTGTTTAGAGATGGCTTCCTGGTGGCTTATAGCCACTTCTAGCATCTTAGAGAAGTTTATGAGCCTTCCTTGGCATCAAAAAACCTGTTTAAAATCCTTCATTCAGGGGAGAGGCATTGTCAGCAGTAACATTTGTTAATAGGCAACCTGGTGAGCTGTCTAGTGAGTGTGAAATGGATTGCCTTCCAAGAGGGATTAGAATTCAGATCCCCATATAATTGCTGTGTAGATCCGGGAGTAATCCACAAAGCAGTTTGAAGCTTTCTGGTTTATGGAAACTCACTGTGAGGTCTTCAGCCACCTTCTCTGCATAGCTACAAGGAAGCAGAGCTGGTATAAGGCAAAGCTATGTAGGACTGCAGATCTGCACACTGTTTTCTGAAGAAAATGCTTAAAATAAACCACCTCCACAAGCTCTACTCTTTATTGCTGTTAGCACCTCACAGAAGCCAGGCTACTTTTGCTCTGCCAGCAGCATATCCTTTTCCACCTTCTGCTCATTCAAATTCTTAGTGGAAACACCCCTGGTTTGGCTTTGCCCCACTCCTGGAATAAGTGGGATTAAACTAGGGTTAACCTCTTCTCAGCCTGGGGATAGGGTGTGCAGTACAGAACTTTCCAAGGATGGAAGGGGAAAGTAACACAGAGAAAGTCAATGTTTTGTTGTAACTTTTAACTTCCATATAAAAGATGTTAGCTCACCCTGTGGACATCACACTAGCATGCACTCTCATTGGATTACTCATTGGGTTTGGTGATACTTCCACGAGATACTGCCATCATTGGCCATACCTGAAGTATCCTTGTCAGGGCCAGAAAGAGGCAGCATCTTGCACTGCCATGCACACTACTATGGGTAAATTTTAAAGATAGCTTATATCAGTATCTGACATCCTACCTCATCTTGAGTAGCATAACAAAAGCAACTCCAGGCTGCTTTGCACAGACCAGAGCTGAGAAACTCAGCATCATCTTAAACAAGCCAGGTTCCTGGGACCCACAGAAGCTGATGAAAGCCACCAGTCAGTCCCACATACACTGATGACAAAGCCCTAAAGCCCTTGCTCTCAAACAGGAACTGTTTTGAGGTTCCTTACCTTACTTACTTTGCTGCCAGGTTATCCAGCCAAATGGTTCCTTGAATTTACCTTTGAAGACTAATTTAACAAGTCACTGCTCATTTCTGTATTTATCATAAGGAAGCCCTGTTCTCACCCCTCAATTTTTAAACAGACATGGAGTGAAGTACTAAGCTGTTTCTTTGAGACTGAGAGAAAAGGCTACACTATGCACTATTTTAAAAGCCATAAACTAGTACCACTCAGAGGCCCAGTATAATGGGCATTACCCCCATACACTGCTAAGTTACAGGATAAACACGGAAAGTACTTTCACTTTGGATGAAAGGGACACTGATCCATTAAACAGTAGGCCTCCAGAAGGTAGAAAACATATTGCCATTTTCTATTGTATTAAACTGCACTTCTCTGCTGTTTGCAAGAGCAAGACAATGCCCTGTCTTCCTGCCAGAGCTCATTTCAACTATTTATCTGTTCAAGCTAGGTCATTCATATTTTGCTCTGTGGAATGAAAGGGGGTGTGGGCTTGGGTTGCAGACTGCAAATTGATCACCTACAGGAAAGAGCAACTTTAAATAATCCATTACAAAAGATCCTCCAGGGCACATTTACATTCAGACTGGCTTTGATCACTCTTTTAGCCAGTGTGAAATGTACCTTAACATTAACCTCCACTCAGTAACATAATCCTGCTTGTGTCCTTCAATTGTCAGCTCTTGGAAACCAGAGAAAAGTAATGCCTATTAAAGATAATAACAGGCTTCAGCCTGAGTTAGGGAGCCAGATCAGTTTATTGTAGGCCTTCTTTTGTCTCTGAGCAGCAGGAGCAGTTCCACTGACCAAAGGTGCTGTCTATGACCTAATATCCAAAATGCTCACAGAACTGTTGCTCTCTCTGTCACTATCTGAGGCAACATGTAGTTGACACTAGTACCTATTGTGTTGGACGCACTAGTCAGACACAGCTACCTGAGGTCTTTCATTTACATCAGCTAACAATGGTTCACTTACGTGGAACAGAAAACCCAAAGCAGAGCCAAGAAGAGGGGGCTCCCTGTGATCTGCTCTGCCTCAGACCATTGTGTAGAGAGGACAGATAGCCTTTAGAAGAGCACAGGGCACAGGAAGCTCAGCATCTGAGGTCAAGGCAGCCTAGCAGTAACACTGTTACCCCAGGTTTGCTGCTGTGATAGAAAAAAGGCCCAGCAGTAGCAAAGGTTAACGCACTAGACCAAGGGAAGCAGACCATACCTTGTCACGAATTAATTTGGACAGCATTCTGGTATCAATCCCATACAGTGCAGGCACCTGAAGAAAACACAAGAGAAGGGTAAGTTGGAGAACAAGCAGCTAAGACAGAGGAAGATAGCAGCCAGATCACTTTGCTGAGAAGAATATGTCCTTCAAGGAGCTCTGGCTCTTAGCAGCAGTATTACCAAGGCTGCCTTCCTTCCTGTTTTTCACTTCTTCTCCCTATTCCCACTCATAAATAGCCTAATTCTTCAAATCTAGTTTTTGCACTAAAAAGCACTAAATGAAAAAGCTCATGTGGCAAGTAGTAGTCTCATTTTTGAGCCCCATTTTGCATTACTTACAAGCACCTAACCCTCCCAGTTGTGCCAAGTCAGTGGCAGCCTACTGACACATCCTTGGCCTCCTTCACTTCAAGTCTGTGGGGTTCTAGCACCCAACATCTCTTGTGGTTATAACCACAACAGCATTACTAGAAGCAGCTCTATAGAAACAATTGATAGAATGCTAATGTGTGTCATTTTCATGGAGAACCAAACATTCCCCTTTAATTAACATTCCTTCTAGACAGAACTCGGAAATACCACTGCATCCTGAAAAAGAGAAATGGATGAAGAATCACAGAACTAAGGAGCATAGAATGAACCCAGTACAAACTGGTGAAGGTATCTGAGGAGAAAAGTTGTTACCAGCTGAAAGCTAGCAGTTCTTTCCCCTTTTCCCACGCATACAGCTCTGTTCTCATGTAATTACCCCTAGATTACTCACCTTTTCTTCCTGCAACCACTCTCCAAGGCTCCTAGCAGCCTGCCAGTGGCTGTACTCATTGCTGTAATCCAGCACCAGCAAACCTGAAACCTACAGAGAAAAGGAATGTCATTTTGCACTGAAGGATCACTTTGTACTTGCTCTGCGCCTCCTGAGTTTTCACTCTTCATCCACTGCAAACCACATCATGGACAGGATTCAAGGTTAGGCATGGTATGGCTGGTTTTCTATAACAAAAAGGCAGCAAATCTGAGTTTTCACAGAGAGAGTGCACCGAACAGGTACCCTGCCAAGGGCTAAAGACTTCACGTTCTGTCGTGATTGCCAGGCTGGACAGAGCCTTGGCTGACATTATCTAGTGTGAGGCCAACCTGCCCACGGCAGGGGGTTGGAACTGGATGAGCTTTAAGGTCCTTTCCAACCCAAACCATTCTGTGATTGTACCTAGGCCATTTCACTTAGGAAATTCACAGACTAATGTGGCTTCCAGGTAACCAAAGCTGCAAATTGCATGGAACCGAGAAAACACTTCTCGTTACAAAGAAAATGGAAGTTTAAGAGAAGACAAAATGTTTTATTTTGATTCATTTTTTGTTTAAGAAAGCTTTTCACTTTGAAGTGACATTTCATTTCAAACATCAGCTCCATTTTCTGAGTTAGACAGCTTATAAAGGACTCATTTCACCTCAGGTTCTGCAATCACTAGGTTTTGTTCCCTTTTTCAGTACCACCACCACTGCCTGGACACAGCTCTACTCCAACATTCCCTGTCACCATGGTGTAAATACTGGTTCTTGCACTAGTGCATACAGCCTTGTTCACACAGCTATCACCTCCCCTGTTTGTGGTAGCGCAGACATAGAGAGAAAAGCCTCAGTGTGTGAAAGCTTCTCATTCTCAGTGGTGTTTGATCTCCCTGTGGCAACCAATTGTAGACAAACACAAAAGCCAAGGTGGTAAAAAAGCCATCCAGGACAGCAGTTCGCAAGAACTGTAGCATATCCATCACTGATGGGAAATACACTGCTTTCAGACAGCACATAGCCCAGCACAGAAAGAAAGATGGATTATTTTTTCCTACCTTTCCTCCAAAGAACACTATCCAGAAGAAGAAAATGAAAGGCTGAGTATCATTGATTCCTTCTAACTTTTATAAGGCTGGCAGTAAACTCTTGCACACACACACACAGGCTGCTAACACCACCTTTTGATCAGGTCTGCATCTCCCACTGTTACCTTGATCCCATCAGACTCCAGGAATTTCCTGAGACCCATTTCATCCAAAGCAGCTGTGTCAGGTGCTCCACCATTCCCAACTATGGGGTTAGCTAGTGTAAGAATCTGTCCTTTGTAGCTGGGATCTGTCAAGGCTTCCGTGTATCTAGATGAAGAAGCAAAAGAAGTACCTTGGTTGGAGTTGAAAGAAAAACGAAAGAGCCACTAAAACAAGACAGGTCTGAATTCCCATATGACAAAAAGTCAGAAATGGTATTTTTGTGAAAGCAGTCTCAGCATAAACACAAACACATCTGTTCTGACTTTGCCATCTGTGATTAAACATTTGACACTGAGAACAAGGCAAGGCTTTGGCTTCTCATGTTTCACTTAAGAAAAGCACAAGAGCTGTTAACAAACTCAAGACTCCTTGTGATTTAACGTAAGGCAAACAAATGCGCAAAGTGCAGAGCCACTGCAGAACTGCAGTAAGTGCATGGCCCATCACTTCACCCACAGATAACACCTTGGGTTTGATCATTCCCTGCATGCAGGCAGTACTTTGTCACTGCTGGGTCCTTCCCTCCATGTGGTGTAAGAACTTACCCCTCTCAGCAGCAACAGAAAGCTCAAACTGAAAAGCCAACAGAGTTATTTGCCCAGAGTTGGTCCCTTCCACACTCTGGAGCTTGTAGGTCTTGAGATGTTCAAGGTTGTAACTGCTCTTGCTGTGGGAAAGGAGGCAGACAAATCTGTGCCTATCTTTTTGTCTGGGGATTGGTAAGGCAGCTGTGAATCATCCTTGTGATTCCTCACTACTGCTCTGTGTTCTTCTCTCCTACTTGCTCTGTCAACAAACCCTGCCATAATAACACTTGTGCAGCTTCTCGCAGCAGAGGCCTGGCCTCCATCCTAAGCAATCTCCAGGTTCCACCCATAGGACACCATATATTTCACCTGACAAGACTCCTAAGTGCTTGGAAGTTGGTTTGGAAGAAGGCAGGTTAAGGCAGTGCTTTGGAATTCAGCAGTCTTCCCTGGTCACAAGGCCCCAGAGCATGCCCTTATATCTTCAGCCCAGGCCGAAGTCCTAGGAACAGCAGCTTGATTTGAGCACCTGCCTGAGTATCTTTCTCAGCAAGAACAGATCTAGAAGTGTGGTGAAACATTGCCCTGCAGTGGAGGAGCAAAGTACCAGCTCTGGATCCAATAGAGGGAAACAGGGTAAACATAGTCTATATGCCCACGCTCCTACTCTTCAGCTTCAACTTAACACCAGTCCTTTACTTTCTCCCTTATCCTGCAGCATATTGCAATCCATTACACAGTTGCTGCCTTTTATCCCAAAAGCAGCTGTAATTTAGCAACAAATGAAGTTATCCATACCAATATTCAGCCAAATGCATGAAGACACTTCAGCATGAATATACAGAATATAATTTATTATTGTTTAACTAATACCTAATTGGTAACTTGAGCCACCTACCAGATACCAGCAAGTCACAAGAGACATTTTTATGGAACATCAGACTTCCTGCCAGAATATTAATTATCAAACGTTGGGAAACTCTTCACAAAACCTGGGATGGTTGCAGGGAGATACAGACAACACAGCACGCCAGCCAGCTCTGACAAATGATATGTCAAATGAACAATGGCCATGAAATAGTTTCAGGTAAGCCTCTCCTGCTGTTCAGATCCATACTTCCTGCTGCAGGTAAACAACCACACAAGGTGTAGTGTGATCACAATGCTGCAGTAAGTGCATGATGCGCACATTTGGCATTGCTTCCTCCTTCCAAGTTAATCGGTTATGCTACCAAAAGACTCTCTGTTAATGACAAAGCTAATGTAATTAACCTTTGCATGCTGTCTGTAATCAGCAAACAAGTATAGAGAGCCACTGGGTTTGGGTAGGGTGTGAAGAGACAGCCCTGTGCTGAGACACGATGGCATTTAAGCAGGGACAATGTCTTGTAGAGCACAGAAGAGCAGATGGGAACACAAACTCCAAAGATGCTACAAGGTCTAAACCTTGCTGTGCCTGCCCAAAGGGCTGCCTGAGTTCAGTAAATTCCAGTCAATCAGTTCTCTTGCTAGAATACCATGGGGAACACACACAGACTTATGGGAAGCAAATGCATCTACTGAGCTGTCACAAACATAGGGCCATTTTATACGTTGTAATTCTTTTTCTTTCCTGATTGGTATAGGAAGAAAAAGGAAGAGAGATTTCCAAACAGATGGCTGCAATACCAGGATTTATTTTCTTTTTGAGCAGATCTTTCTGAAAAGTTCCTTCTCATGCTTTTCTAATGAAAATTCAGTATCTCACCCCCAAAACACTGCTCTCTGCCCTCTATTCCAGAGCAATGACAACATTTCAGACAGCTTTAGCTACTTCAAGCCTGAAAGCTGTACTCACATAAAGTGCTTTGTCTCCCAGTTCTATGACATGACTCAGAACGTGGGAGCCCAGATGAGCAGACAAGGTGCAGAGCAGCATATTAATCATCCCAATACAGAGCTTATGCTGACCCCATTCAGCATCTAGAAACACCTGCTTCACAGAAAGTATGATCTGAGGCTAAACAGCAGCCATGGCAAAAGCACCCCTGCAGCAGCCTCTTGCTCTCTATTCTGATAAATCACTATGTGCTCAGTCTGTAGAAGACCCCAAACTTGGGCATGTCTTTCACGCAGACACTTAGCCTTTGACTCAGCCAATGAAAACAGGTAGCTGCGTGCCTCTGGATACATAAAGGTCTTGATCTCTACGCTCAGAAGCACTGGGCAGAGCTACAGGGGAGATTCAGATTTGATATAAGGAGGAAATTCTTTATTGTGAGGGTGGTGAGGCGCTGGCACAGGGTGCCCAGCCCCATCCCTGGCAGTGCTCAAGGCCAGGTTGGATGGGGCTTGGAGCAACCTGCTCTAGTGGAAGGTGTCCCTGCCCGTGGCAGGGGGTTGGAAGTGGATGAGCTTTAACGTCCTTTCCAACCCAAACCAGACCAGGATTCTATGACAGCAATCCTTGGATTAGTAGCAGATCTGTCACTTTTATGATCTGCAACAATGCTGCAGACTTTTACCTTTCTCTTCTCTGAATCAATCAAGATCATGTTCCTGGAGTTCTCTGAAGATACAACCTTACATTTTGAATGTTCCCTCCATGCCCATATGCTCCCCAGCACAGAAGAGATCTCTTTCAGAGGCATCCTCTCCAAATCACTCAAAAATGAGAAAACACAGCTTCTGCAGCCACATTAACATGTGGAGAGGAAATTAATCCACCAGGTCCTCCTCGACTTTTGTGATGTGACAAGATTTATTGCCCATAATCTACCACCAAGAAGAGAACTCCGGTACCCTCCATCATTCTGCTCTACATTAAACAGTTGCATTTTGGCAGGTATATTAACACAGCCAGTAATTAGTACTGTCAAAATACTTAAATAATTGCTTCCTAATGCAAAACCCTGCAACTGGATTCCTCTCCACAGCAACTGAACACTCTCACCAATGAGGCCATTTAAAAACATCCTCAAAGTGCAGGTTTCTCCAAAGGAGAGCAGAACTCGGGAAATGCAAGGCAGCCGGACAAAGACAGCTGTGAATGACTGCAGAAAAAGCTCAAGCACCAACCACCTCAGAGCTGTCTCACATCCCCAGGGTCATGTCCCTCTCCTAACCAAAATGCTCATTCCTCTGGGCAGATTTCTTCCACTCAAGCAGTTCAATAAAAGCATTGGCAGTATTGGCTGCCATCATCAGTCAGCTACTGGCTTCTACCCCTCAAGAGGAAAGTCATGCAAGGTTAGGCATGAGGCTGATCCTACCTTTCAGCTGGAAACCACACAGAGTTTAAATGCATCCTTAACTATGGTATGAGCCAATGAATGTCATAAGAGATGGGTCATGACCAACTTGGAAGCCAAGTTCCATTACTCAAAAGGCTGCAAATGATTCAAACCTCTATTTGATCTGGGCACTGCTGGAAGAACAAAGCTCCTCTGCTCTGACTCAGCGATGGATACATTTCAATGGGAGATGATCAGAACCCTACATACCTCACTATCATGGTTAGCTCTATCAGTCTTTAAAGTTGCTCATCACCACAAATGCTATGACACAAATGGACTCTCTGAAGTCTCTTCATTAATTATCTATCTCTCTATATATATATCCCTGGAGATGGTGGATTGACTCTGGTTGGATGACAAGCGCCCACGAAAGCTGCTGTGTCACTGCCCTTCTCAACTGGACAGGGGAGAGAAAACGCAACAAAAGGCTTTGGTGTCTAGATAAGACAGGGAGAGATCACTCACTAATAACCCTCACAGGCAAAACAGACTTGACTTGGGGAAATTAGTTTCATTTGTTACCAATAAAATCAGAGAAGGGTAATGAGAAATAAAACTAAACCTTAAAAATACTTCCCCTCACCTTTCCCTTCCTTCCAGGCTTTGCTTTGTTCCCCCATTCTCTATCTCCTGTCCCCACAGCAGGGTGGGGGAACAGAGACTAGGACTGTAGTCAGTTCATCACATGTTGTCTCTGCCAATCCTTCTTCCTCATGGAGAGACTCCTCCTCTGCCCCAGCAAGGGGTTTCTCCTTCACAAGCTCCTCCAACACAAGTCTTTCCCATAGGCTGCAGTTCTCCATGAGCTGCTCCAACATGGGTCCCTTCTGCAGGGTGCAGTTCTTCAGGACAGGCTGCTTCAGCCTGAGGTGCCCTGCAGGGTCACAGCTCCTGCCATTAAACCTCCTCCAGCATGGGGACCCCACAGGGCCACAGCTTCCTTCAGGCATCTCCCTGCTCTAGCGTGGGATTCTCCAAGGGCTGCAGGTGGATATCTCCTCCACTGTGGGCTCTCCTCCATAGGCTGCAGGAGCACAGCCTGCCTCACCATGATCTGCACCACGGGCTGCAGCGGAATATCTGCTACAGCACCTGGAGCAGCTCCTCTCTCCTTCTGCACTTGGTGCCTGCAGAGCTGTTGCTCTCATATATTCTGGCTGCAATTGCTCCTGTACTTCAGCTTTTTACCTTCTTAAAAATGTTGTCACAGAAGCAACCACCATTGCTGTTGGGCTCAGTCTTGGGCAGTGGTGGGTCTATCTTGGAGCCAGCTGCGTTGGTTCTATTGGATATAGGGGAAGCTTCTAGCAGTTTCTCACAGAAGTCACTCCTGTAGTACCAACACTATCAAAACCTGGCACACAAACCCAATACACAGCGCTGGAGTATGTTCTACAATGCTTGTGTCAGGACCCTACAAGCTTGTAAAAAGCAGCTTTCACACTTTAACAAGCTCCCAGACAAGTTTTGATGCCTATCACTCATTTGCTTTTGTCTTACCCAGAAAGACCAGTGTTGAATACGACTTCCCCTGCTGTGGAGAATGGATAGCCAAAAGAATAGCCCTTCATCTTCATCCCGTCTTCCAGCACCAAGTTCGCAGTCTGCGCCTAGAGAAAGGCACATGAAGAGACTCAAACACAGGAAGAACAGGCTTGATGTTTATACAGGTAACACTCAAGACACCTGCCTTTTATGCCTTACTTAGGAAATATTCCTGCCCCTGTCCCATTCCAGCTGCCAAGATACAGTCTCCTTTACTAGTCTCCTGATGCTCCTTTTTTCTTCCAACACTTAGGACACATTGTACTCCTAGTGAGGGCAAGGCAAACCTCAGTGCAAGCAGGGCATGTGCTGCTATCACTGTGGGATCACCCTTCCATATCACTTTAATTTCTTCCACCCATTATATCTTGCAATTAACCAGTATCATAACTCTGTAGAGAACGGATCACCTCTCCTCTCGGTATTTGCTCAAGGCTTGCTGCTGAGCATGCTGGCTCTCATCCAGCTGTGACCTTTGAGAGGTGCTTAACTTATGTTGCGACTGTACAGCTAAGCTGCTAAAAATGCTTAGCTGGACTGCTGTGAGATGACAAAATTCAAAACACCAGTTTTAAGACACCAGAAGAGAATAACTTCTGGGTCAGAAAGACACTTACGGCCTCAGTTACCTCAGGTAGGTATAATTATCCTGGAAGAGGAAGACATGGAACAAGCAGCAAAGAGGAAAGCTTCTCATAAAGCTGCATCTCTTTCAGAGAGAGTTTAGCAGAACTGAGTCCCACACTGACTGTGGGATCCCTCACAGGTTTAACACTATTTTTCAGCTGAAGAAAATGGGACATGGAGAGTGACTTTTATAGAAGTTAAGAGATTCAGTGTCTTTGTACATACCAGACTAAACACCTCCTCTTTTCTCTCATTTTGAAGCTAAACCTTTCTTAGCCTGTCCAGAAATTGGTTGGGAAACCATCTGGGAACTCCAGCTTCCACCAAAAAAGTAATGAGAACACATACACCAGAAATGACAGAATGAGCTGGGAGATTCCTTCACACAACAGCATCACTGGTGACATGCACAGAGAGACAGGAAGCAAAGCTGGAAATAGATTTGTTTCTATAGATCTGGGCTTAAAAGAGTTTGATGATGAACCTTTTGGGCCCTGAGAACTTCTTCTTCTGGAATGCCAGCACAGCTGCCTCCTGGGCACAGAGCTGCAGTCACAGAGTGACCTCCAGTGTAAAAAACCCACAGGAGATGTGCCAAGCGTGTCCAGCAGGCAGCAACTCTCTCCATGATTTAACTTCATATTGGGGTTTTGTTACAGAGCAATTCCTCTTCCTGGGATTTTAAGAAGAATCAAGATCAATTTGCTGCAGAAAGGAGCAGAACTACTTTCCATTAGCCATAAATCAGATGAACAATCACAGCAAGGAGAAATTTCATTCCCAGCATTGAACATTTTGTAACAATTATGGCAAACATTCATCTCGAGCTCCTCTGCAGTTACAAATACTGCACGGATCAATTACTAATGTACTGAAAAACATACTAAAAATCAAACTGCACTACCAAGTAATTGAATTCTGTGCA
The DNA here is from genome assembly GCA_009867235.2 of Psittacus erithacus. Lineage (NCBI taxonomy): Eukaryota > Metazoa > Chordata > Aves > Psittaciformes > Psittacidae > Psittacus > Psittacus erithacus. The sequence goes on along the minus strand of WYDI02024526.1, from coordinate 38,517 downwards.
TCTGGGATGCTTTCAGCCTTGCATTTTTTCCTCATTAATGTCAAACATGCAGGCATTCTCCAAAGGTTCAGAAATCACTTTCTGAACCTTCCTACACTATTGGATGGGATAGTCAACAGTGCCAAAATTCCCACCCTCCCCACATATAAATATGTCCCCTAGGTTTAGTCCAAATAAAACTTACAGTTTGGTCAGCTCCCATATTTCACTAAACTTCTTACAGAAAGCCTAAACCATTACAAAACACAGAGGTCACTTGGGTGCCTCAGACTGGGCTTTGGACAGGCCCCTTGCCCTTTCTGAAGCCTGCTGAAAGCCCAGCCCATGATGCAGACATGGGAGACTGGCTGTAAGAACTGGTTTTCCTCAGCCTTGGTTTCAAGAGATGGATCCTTTCCCCCCACAGGCCATATTATTTGAGCTCACCTAAACATCAGCTCCAGTTCAAGCAAGTCCTGCCGCTTGCTGGCACAAGTTAGGATAATCATCTGGATAACAGTCCCAGCTGCAAACAGGCTGGGAAAATCCTTTAGGAAGCAACATGCATAATAGTGGAATGACCAGAAAAGTTAAGATCCATCTAAATCCTGAGGGGCTAAAACCCAAAGCAACCAGTGTGACCTCTACAGCCTTATTCTGTCTTTAGTACTTGACATGAATCTGCATGTCTTCATTCCCACCACAGACCACCTGCCCTTCTACACACCAGACTAGCATAGAACCCATTTCTGTTGAACAGAAACCCCCATTGTACTATTAGATCCCCTGCACAGTGTTCAAGTAATGGAGAATGTCCCTGAGCAGCCATAATCTGCCTGCAAGTTCAGCTATAGCAAGGGATAGATGTTCAAATGTTTCCCTCCCTTACTTGATTTATTATTCTTAATTAAGTGGTTGGTTGGTTTGTTGAGCATTCTAGAAGCAATTATTCCTGCTTAGATTTCTAGCAGAGGTGTTAGCATCTCCCCACGCTGCCAGCCTACCTTGCCTCTGCACTTCTGTTCTAATGTGGAAAGTGATTTACAGGCTAGAGAGAAGGCCAGTTGGCTCAGTTAGGGATTAGCTGGGAGAGATTTTTGCTTTCACAAAGCCAACAAGAAATAAACAAAGCCCTCAAAGCTTCTGTGAGGACCTTTTGTCTCCAGCCTTCTCAGAAGCATCTCCACGTAGTCTCAGCCAAGTCTCTGCTGTAGTCTCTCAACAGGAATGTTTCTTCTGCACACTCCCCCAAACGTGAGACATGGTTTGCAATTTGATTTGTCACTCCCCCATGCCAGTAGCTTTACTTTTAGCAGGGCTCCCTGTGCTCCAGAGAGGCTGTTGGGCTCTTGAAGAGCTTTGAGGATGGAGATGGCTAACAGAAAGGGTCATGCTCTTGGCTGCAGTATTGCTAGATTTGGCACATTTTGTCAAAGCAGTTTCCAAAGTAAACTAGTTCGGGTCCCACGTCGCTAAGTACTTCACACATTCAGTAAACACTGTAGCAGTTCAAAAACAAACCCAAAACAATATGTAACAAACCAGATTAACTTAGTTGCAGTTATTTTCCTGCCCTTCCCATCTACACAATGGATGATGGAGACTTGAAACAGCTCAAAAGATCTGCAGTACAATTTACTTCTTAAAGTATGTCAGCTACAGACCCCTGTACTGGAAAGTGAACTGGTTATTCCTCTTCTATTTGCTTCACAAAGCAACCAGCCAAGAAAGTCAAGTTTTTCCCTTCAACGAAATCCCTCAGTTTATCTTGGCAAGGGCAAGCCAAACACTGAACACCGGCTGGAGAGCTGCGAGCACAGAGTGCCAAAGCCAGGATGGACGACAATGTAGAGCAGAGACACAGCTGGGTCTCAGTTTCAGGGCAGACCAGTTTCCTTCCCTCCAGTAGAAGATGATAAAACATCCGCTGTCTAAGGCAGGCCATGATTCCACGCAGCATGATAGCCTCTTGGCACACAGATCTGGCTAGCTACACAACAGCCAAAATACCAGAAGCACAGAAGCATCCAAAAGACACCAAATTTCTTCTACAGTAGAAAACTGGTGCCAGGACTGTGCTACATCCACTGTCTCAAGACCAAATAATCAGCAACAAAGGCAGAGTTTCTCTCTTTGATACAAAAATGTCTCCTCTTGTGAGTACTCTGGAAATCTGTCTGAACATTGCTAACAGCCAAGGCTTCCTTTGCTAACCCCTTTTTTATATATATCATTTTATTTTGGACATTTGCTTCTGGCTAGTATTAAGATAAGAAAGGGAAAGACTAAAGAATGGATCTTGGGATAAACCAAAGTAGAGTTGCTTATGCTAACCTTGGGGAGAAGCTTTGGATGAGTTCCTTTACCATCCAAGCCAAAGCCAAAGCAAAGTCAGAAATGCAACACAAGTACCATGGTAGAAAAGTAACAGCTCAACCTCTTCTTAAGGCTGTTCACACTAATGCCACAAATGTTTGTGACAAAAATCAGAGGAGGGGGAACGCAGAGGCACCTCAGAGAAGCTGCTGAGCACCCCTCCATGTCCCCACTGTAGCAGTTCACTAGGTTCCCCTGGTCTCTAAGGGAATAGGCCTTGTTTCACCTCCCCTTTACTCTCATCTCCAGAGGGAGAAGAGCAGAGTCATTTTCTCTGTTACTTTCCATCTGCCTCAAAATAGATGTGAAAGCCCCTTTTACAATAGTTTCTGAAGCCAGAGCTCAAAAATTTCCCTCCTCTCCCTTTCATTTCTAACTATATTTTTAGCTTGCTCCTGGTGGTTTTTATAGCTGTCCCAATCCTCTCCTTACTGAGCCAGCTATACTGTTATAAGCCACCTATTTATTGCACGTACTACTCTTTACATCCCCACTTAACTATATTGGCCTCAGATGAGCACTAAATGATAGGAGCTTTGAGCTGCAGTCTCTCTGCCCATTCCTGAATTAGCAAGCAGCTTGATTACCCCCACACCAGTGATGCTAAGCACCCCTTCAGAAAGCCCATAGGGCTCTCTGATCTGCTGTCCATGCCCCTCTTTCACTCCTGCATGCTTCATCTCTCCATTCTAACTGAAGGGTGGGATGCAATAGGGAAATATGGACCTGTGTGTCCCTGCACCTCAGACTACTCACCTACAATTGTGTTTCCCCACATAGGCTGGGTTAACTGGACAGAAAAGAGACTTGGGAGAAGAATTATTAGACTTTCTAATAACTGCTCCCTCTCCCTAATGCTTTCTAATAGTTTACTTAGCTTATACATTAGTTAGAAACACATTTTCATTGTATTTTGTTATGCTCCCTAAAATAGCCCACTGAGAAAAAGCAGTAAAAGGCAACTAAAGCTCATTTCAGCCTGCGATAATGGGAGAATGGGATCATTACCTGTACCATCATTAGCCCACACACCTTAATTACTTTGCATTTCACTCCATCTCCAAACTTCTTACAAATTTCTACTACCTCTAATGATGGCTGGAGCCCAGAACCCAGCCGTAAGTCACTACTTGGTCACTTGTCTCACAAGTACAATTAACTTCCACGCTTTGACACCAAGTCATGCAATAGGTTGGCTATTTAAGACTTCTTCCTTAAATTCCCCTCAGGTCTGCTGTTTTATTGCTTCATATATGTATTAGAGAGTCTTTTGCACTTCTGCTTCCATGGCAAAAAAGTGTATAAGCCAGTCACTGTCTTAAAGCAAAATCCCCAGGCCAGGAAAGGTTCATGGCTTTGTATTCCAGATCCTGTATTAAAACAAAATTGTGTAGCCCCTGCAAAGGTGGTGTTAAAAATCTATAGCCAGGATCTCAAGAGCCACAGGCTCTTAAACTACAGTAGGTATTCTTCTCAGTCTCCATGATTGCAAGCACCCACTCTGACAGCACAAACTACTGCAGGTATTGAACTCAAATCATAAGAGAACAGCTTTCCCCAGTTGTAATGCCAAGACAGGAGTTGTCACACAATACATGTCAGAAAGAGACTTCTGGGGCTGGCTGGCTAGCACCGCATCTACTGAGCCCAGTGCAGGTACAGATGCTCCACCAGGCTCAGCATTTCAGATGCACAATAGGTCTTGGCCACCCTGCAGTAGATCCTGTTATACACCTTGAAACAGAACAGGGGCCTAGTTCATTCTGACCCGCTTCAGGTATATTTGCAATTGCTGGGATCGAGGTTAAAATAGGGTTTGGGGTTTCACTTGGCATTGCTTTCTTAACAGGTATTCATTCTCCTTGCCTTCAGCATTGGTGTCATTGGCTTTAAGCCATCAGTTTTTAGCTTTACAAGTACAGAATTAGGTAGATGCTAGAACAGCTGGTACTTTTAACTCCGTCAGAGTAAGGCAGCAGTTTTCCACAAGCGTGAAACTTCTTAATTGGATGCCTCAGCATTATGAGATGTCACCTTGTAGGTCTATCACTGTGCAGTCCTTGAATGAGTGACAAAACATGTACCTAACACCAGCAATGTCTTAAATGATGCCAAATCCAAACTTCAGACGCTAATCCATTGGGGTAAGAATGCATCAGATCCAGTCTACTGCAGGTGCCTACCGGAATTATCCTGTGTCTCCTCAAAAGGTGAACCAGCAATCCTAACCATGGCCTACAAAGCTTTACCAGTGGAAGATGCCTTTTACCACAGCATACTTATAACCACAGCCACAGTAAATCAAGAGTTGATACACTGGTGCATTCACAAAGAGTTGTGTACCTCTCTAATCAATCTCAGAGCCATCATAGTTCCCAATACATTGAAAATAGATCCTTTGTGAATCCAACAGGGTTAATCGCATGCTTCAGGGGATGTATGTTTTTAAATACATAGCTGATTCATGCTCATATGCATTGAAAGATCTATTCTGTTAGCTATCAGTCCTAGAGAAGGCTGTGCTGTTTCTAAAGAAGACACCATATAGTAATTAACTGAAACCCTGAACTTCCACCTTCTGGTGCAATTTACCCTACAATTTCCATTCCAGACTACACAAAAAATGTGTTTGCTTAACTAATAAAACCACCTAGCCAAGAAATTCCCTTGCTCAGGGTTCAGACAAACGTGTTTTGGTTCAGGTAAGCCCTGTTATCTGTAGCAAGCTATCTCTCAGCATACCAAAGCCATCTATTAAACCACAGTAGCTCAGTTAGTGTTACCTTGATGCTCAACAACCGCGTAGCAGCCCTTGAGAAACTCCGGCGATCAGCAGACACATTGCAAAACTCCCATCTGCCTTTCAAAGTCTTCACCACTTTGCAAGCTGTCAGAATTCTTGTCATCTTGAAAGTTGCTGATGGGCAGCTGAAGTTTAAAGAAAACGAGACAAAACAACAGTCTGCTTGTAGGTGTTTCTTCAAGGTTTGGTGCAGACAATATACTCTTGCAGCTCACATGGGAAGAGGACAGAGACACAGAGGGTGTCGTGGACTGACTGTACAGAGCTGCCCTACACCTTCCCATTTATTCTGCCATTAAACACCTCTGGTGCAACCCCACCTCCTCCCGCCCCTCAGAGATGGGCTTGCTTAGACACCCTTGCAATACGTTCTTCAGGCTGGTCTCTAAGCATTGCTATATGGGTTGTATCATAGGCCAGGCCTGCTCGAAGACAGCAAATCCAGCTGGAGAAATTACATCTATAGCAATGAAGACAGTTCTCACTCTGAAACAAACACTTTTATTTCAGGAAGAGACAACAACAGCACCACTTGTTCTCACAGCACACGGTCCGAGGAAATTAAGTCTGTTCATAGTATGCTTTTGAGTGCTCTCCAATGTGTGATCTGGGGTCTGCACATTAGCTAGTGGGACAGCCTGTGACTGCTGCAAGCATACTTGTACTAAAGGAAGTAAAGTGAGAAGCCCAAATTCTGTGGAAAGGCATAATCTTTTTATTCTGTTTGGAGAACAGACAGGCACCAGACCTAGCACAGGTCCCATTGCTGCCCCTTCCCAAAGAAATGAAAAGCACATCACCAGGAAAAATGAATAGCTACAAAAGAAAAAACTCTTTTTGGTAAAATTTCAATGGACAGCAGCTGAAATAAGGTGAAGTTTTCCATATGTTTTTCCTAATTGACTACAGACCTTTGTGACTTATCACTTCTGAAAACAGGACATCTAAACTATAAGAATCATGTTGCCCATTATCCAGACATGAAAACGCCTAATGAACACAAAAGCTTTGGGAGAAGCATGTACATTACTATTACTGTTCAAGAACAAAAACTGGTGAGGCCTGTTTTGAAATGCAGGGGATCAAAGCTTCAGTTCATTCAGGCAAGGGAGTAAAAAGGAAGCAAGCCAAGACATACAAGCTTTCTTGCAGCTGGACACATACTGTCATAAGAATTTAGTTGACCTTTTATAATCACTGACAATAATAATCAGGACTTCTTTGTACACAATGGTTTGAGGTTAGTCAAAATTGATGCCAGTATCACATAAAAGTATTTCCTGTACAGCTCATTCTAGTACCAGGTTGAACTGTCATGCACACAGTAAGACAAAGAAGAGAGGGCAGTGGGGTTGGGTACCCTCTGGTACATGGACAGCTTATTGGAAACTTGAATGAGAAAGACACAAGGAAAAGCCCTGAATCCAGATGACTGAAAGAGACAGACACAGGGTGGAAGACAGACGGGGTGTGGAGGAGCTCACTGCTTTAACATGAGCTTTCCAAGCGTGCGGAGCTGGGAGAAGCAAGTCTGCAATGTTCTCTGGCAACCTGGATGCAGTTTAGAAAAGACAGAACTGTTTTTCCTACAAGAAGATACCTGACAATCATTCTGATTCATAGAAGGAGCTTGAGACACACAGATTCCACTTTCTGCAACAACAAAATACAGGGCACTGGGAAATGGGTTTTGGTTTGGGTTTTTAGCTACTCCTCTATTTGTTTGGGTCCAGCCTGTACAGATCCAGGCTGGAGATACACACAGGAGACAGAAGGTACAGAAAGCAAAGCCATGCTTACAAGTGAATGGATGGCAAAGACTTGTATCTTATACTGGAAAAGTCATCTGAATGTATAAGCACACGTGTGCTCACACATGCAATTCAGCAGCCAGCTTTCTTCCAAAGTCACATTTCACATTTGGTTATCTTTACACCACCAGGAAAGTCATACACAGCATTTGGAAGGTTACAAGCCCTACTCTTTGTTATGGCCATATTGAAGGGCAAATTCTGCACTCCATTTTACTCTCTGCCAACATCAGGCAGTTATTTTGGGCCCTGGGTATAGATGTGCTTGAACCAGAACCAATTCACACTGGTGGTTTCAGCACCCTAACTGCTAATTCCCAACTATCCTCTCTCCACCACTTGAATTTCAGTGCAGCTGCACAAGGAGACAGATAGATCCAGCTAAAAATCGACCTTCTCCTTCCACCACAAGGCTGTTCACAAACACAAGGAGTGAGCGGAAGGAGTACCATGCCTTTTGACAGAGCAGCATCTTTTGCCAGGTGAAAAGAGCTGCATAACCACATCATGAACTGGATTTAGTCTGTCAGGGATCTGCAGTATGTACAGAGAACTGTGTGTTAAGGACAAAATGCTATATGGGGAACAACGGGCAGAAAATGCTTTCCTCTCCACTGTAAGGATGCCTTATTGACAACTGCTATAGATTTGACACTGCAGTTTTCCCTTTCATTCACCCATGTTTCATTATCAAAATTAAGCCCACCTGAGATTAGGAAGGTTATCCTTCTAGTCCAAGAACCACCTCCCCTTTCAAAGCCTCCACCATTATGGAGGAACTTCCCCCTGCCAACAAATCAAGCTATTCATCTCACTGTCAATGTGCTAAAAAGAGGTGATGAACTGTTGACTCTAAGGCCAGAAAAATAGACCAGGTATTCCTGAGAGAAGCCTCAGTACACAAAAACCTGTCAACACACAAACAAGGCTTCTGTGGTTTGGGCAGATCTTATGTATGCGCTTTGCTTAACACGAACACCAGAAGAGGCAGAATCACTTATTCCTTTCACTTTCTCTCTATAAACTCAGCCTTAGTTTTGGAATTCCTGGCTTGCTGCAGGGAATCAATAAGGAAAAGGGAACCAACCATAGAAGACTGGAAAAAGGAGAGCAGCAACCAGTGTTTTTTTATGGAGGTGCAACCACACTGCCTGAGCTTAAAACCTGCCTGCCAGTACATGACTTGCAGTTGTATCATCCCCTCAGGAAAGAAAGTTTGTGCAGGGCTCCGGAAGGACTCTCATCAGAAAAATCAGGAATGTAAAGACACAAAGGCAGAAGAGACACTCTTCTCTGAACTGTAAGAACAGTTCAGAGAGTGGAGGGGGAACTATTCACAATTCAGGCTTCCTTAACATGGCCTTAACTTAGCAAAGGTGTTTAGAAAAAGGCAGACTGCCTTTTGTTTCACATTCATTTACACTATATCATACACAGATAGGAAGTAGGACAAGGAGAGCAAAGTGCTCATTAAAACGAGGAGCTTTTTCTTACTGTTTACAAGTAAAAACCACCAGAAATTAAATTCATCACACAGTCCCACTGTAGTGTAAGGATCAAACAAAATCAGTGGTCTGTGGCTTTGTAAATCCCCAGGGCCAAGAGATCCAAAGCAAGCTAAGTGCCTACATTTCAGAGGCTTAAATTGCAAACTGCTTGATCTTCAGAAGTGCTCAGAGCACTTGAGGCCTTGCTTAGGTGCCACAGGACTGATACTCCAAAAGAGAAGCTTAGAAGACAAGAGATGAGGCCCAATTTGTGGGCATACTGGCCCAGATTCATGATAACGTAAGACTGAAGTAACTGCCTCCAGCTCAGTGGAGCTCCAGAGGTTAAAGTCTCCCCTGGACCTGGACCTGTGTAACAAGCAGTCCATGTGAATTGCTTGGACTCTCCTTGTGAGCTCAGAGTTTTTTCCCCTGTAAGTATCCTTCAGATGCTTTCAGAAATCACTCTTGCCATCTGTCAGGTTCTGTCCTGCCCCAACTAAAACTTATTTAACATATTTCAAAAGTATTGAGTGGAAAAGCAGAATAGTTGAAGGCGGCAGCACAACAGCAATCCTCAGCTGACACAGGGAACAGGACAAATGCTTTTCTCCATCGCTACAGCTAGCAGAGAAGCCTCCAGTGATTTGGATACCCTGTCTTCCACTTCAAAGCAAGCTCCACTTGCTTCCCAAGGAACTTGCAGGAAGAGTTTGGGAAGTACCTGGAAAATTAAGATTTGCCATGTATTTTCTAACCAGGCATTAGTTCATCAAGCAATATCACTGCAATGGATGCAGGAATAGGTTTGAGCCAGATAACAACTTCTGTTCTTAGCACACTGCTAACATCAAACTCCATCACCTCAGAGACCACAACTTAGTTTTTTTGCAGTATGTAGGGGGGAATAAACTAAAGTTTTCTGTTTCGCATGCAAATGAACTAACAGCATCCAGGCTTCCCCATCATGTGACCCTCTTGGATTGCTCCAAGACAGAAAGCAAGCTCAGGTACACTTTCAGATGTGCGGCTTTGAGCCAATTTCAGATTAAATGAAGCATTTCAAGCAAAACCCACAATGTTCAGAAAACAGTAATTGCAAAGCAAAGCGCAACAAGCCAAGAATTCCAAAACTAAGGCTGATCTTCACTTGAGTGTATAGAGAGAAAATGAAAGGAATAAGAATCAAGTGGAGATCTTGCCCTTTGGCTCTCCTTAATTCTGTTACTTAAGCCACAGCCAGAACAGGTGGGTTTTTTTCTATACAGTTTGTTCTATTTTAGAGGAGGTCTGGGGAAGAGGGTATTTCAAATTTTAATGGGAGAGGTTCATAGCAGATCTTTAGATTGGGGTGCTGCATTTTGATTCACCCATAGCAACTCACATGGCTGCGAGAGGAATGATTGAACATAAACTCACATGATTTTTTAGATGGAAACAATCCCAAGCAACAAGACAAGAAGAACAGAAACTAAAAATAAACTGCTTCTAGCTGCCCACTGTGTCTTTACAGGTGTGCTTTTGCTTGCAGCTTGTTTTCCATTCAACTCAGTGCCTTCCTGAGCTACAAACTGCCCTTTCCTCTCTGGTTCATAATCCTTTCTACTCCTGAGACCTGGCTTTTTAATCTCTGCTTCTTTCCACAGTTTCTCTGCATGGCTAACATTCTCCCAGCTCCTTGATGGGACTTCTCCTGCCAATCACACTTCATGGATCCTGAAAGCTGCTTTCTCTTGAGCATACTTCCAAGGAAAACAAATCACCCTTCCTGTCTATAGAAGTTGTTTCCCCCATTAGTACTCACTTACAGGAATACAACAAAAATAAGAATCAAATTCAATTCAAATTAAATTCAATAAGAATTTAAAACAAGTCTTAAATCCCAGCCCTGCAGTCCTTGCTCACTGAAAATACCATGTCCGGGTGAAGGAGACCTCACAGAACCGAGCCCTAAGCCAACAACAGGAATCAACAGACAACACAATGTGCAAGTGCACTTTGAACAAGATGCGCAAACTTGAGGTTGGTAAGGGCTTGAGGGAGAGCACAAAATGCAGCCTTTTCTCCTCATAGGTCTTTGGCTGATAAAAGGCCACTCTGAAGAAAGATACATTCATACTGTAACTATAACTTGAAACGTCTTTCTAATTCTGATTGAATGTCACTTTTGTTTGGGAGTCCAAATCAACCATAAAGTATAAAGAAATGTTTTAAACAGAGTTGCTCAAACAAAAAACACCTCACTTTCTGACATACTCCAAGTAGTTACTGGAACTACTGGTTGGGTTTTTTAGAGAAACATACTTTTCCTCTTTTAAATCAAATTTTTCCCTCTTTTTTATCAATTTTTTCCTTCTTTTTTGCGTGTTTCCAAGGCACAAACTGAAAAGTGAATTTTGGTTAAAAAAAAAAAGACTTTCTTTTCAGTACTTTAATTAAAATGTCAAAAAGCATCAGACTCAAACTGAGATGCAATTTTGCCTTTCTTCAGAAATATTAGTTCAGTCTGTCTGACAACTAATAGTAATTGAGTTCTGCAAGGCAAATCCTCAGCTGTGGAAACAGACCCTTATGCCCAATGCTCAGTGTTATGAAGTAAAGGAAATATGCCAAAAAACAAAGCATCCAGGGGTGGTAGCAAGTACCAAAGGGATTCAGGATGCAGAAGGGTTAACCATCAACCAACAGGCCCTGCGAAAAAGTTTCAGTTCACACCTGAGGTGAGAGTTTGAAAAGTTAATAAAGACTTTTCCTTTTATAACAGGAAAAAATACTGTAACAAAAGAAAAGCTCAAACCAAGGCCATGTGAAAGAGAGTTCACAAAAAGGGCAAACTTCTTATTGATTCTGAATTGCCTATCTTTGCACATCCCTTCTTTTACAAATCTTGTATATAAGCAGTAATCAAGATCATCTCTTGGCTAATAAAGTTTCTATAATGCTTGACAAGACTGCTATGTATCTATTCCCAGGTTACAGAAAAACCATTTTCAAGGAGATTAAGCTTTCCTTAAGGCTTGAGCAGCCCAGGGTACACTCATCTGCTGTCTGGGATACAGAGCCCATGCTTCACCCAAACTTGACAAAGATAAGGCCTTTATCTTTAGCAAGAAAAAAAGAACCAATGTCTTGAAAATGGGTCAAATTCCATTGCCACTGGGATTAGCAGCTCCTCTTAGTTCAGCTGACTTGGAAGAAAAAAAGAGAGAACCCTTGCAATAACAAAGACACTGACATTATTCCAAAAGGCCAATTTTGGAAACCCCTTAGGTAGCTGAAACTGAGTGCTGCCAGAAGAGCATTGCCAGAGAGGTAATAATGACTACACAAAGTGCAGTTTGCTCTCAGTGCCACGACTGAGCACTACACCTCAGACACAACTCTAATGTCCATGCTGATGCAACCAAGGGCAACAGGGCCAGGAATCTTAGAGCTCCCAGATAGGAGCCTGCATTGTCTGACTTCAGTCCAGAGCTCAGCTCTATTTACTGGAAGATGTTTGGAGGCAGCAAGATTTCTCACTCCCTGACATTTTCTAAGAAGACGTTTTTACAAATGGGGGCCAGGATTAGGAGTCATCCCTTTTCCCTTGTGATTCCAGAGGCTCAGGCATTCCGCTGGCTTGTTCCCATGGATCACTAAAAAGGCCAAACTGGCTTTATGAAATAAAAAAATAAGTAAATAAAAAATCAAAAGGGCTACACAAACACCAGCTCCCCCGTGCTACACATTCTTTACACAGTTTAAAAATAACATGACCTTACAATGCAAGATTAGCTACATTTGCACAGGATTCATGTTCCACTCGCTGCCTTCTGTGGCCACCGTGTCATGGGTGAATATTTGATAGGTTATCATAGCCCAGTGTGTTTGTTGTAACAAAGGAAAACAAAATTGACTTGCCCTTGATTAGATGATAAATAAATAAGCTTTGTCTAGAATGAAGGCTACAACAGAAACTGTCCCTAAGCTGCTAATTTATGCACATAAAACTGCAGATGTGCATTTGCACAGGCACAGACTGTGTTCACTGGACAGTTTGGTCATTTAAATTTGACTAGATAGTCCTTTTTCCACCCCCAGTGCAATATAAGTTTTCTAAAATCAAAACTTCTATGACCAAATTGTTTTCATGGACATTTTGACCTGGGATGGACCATCTGGTCCAACCTTCTTGGTGAACATTTACAGAGGATTTTGACAGACCCATCGCACACCACCCTGTGATCTCAGATCTATGACTAGGGTGACCCAGAAGGAAAGTAAGGAAATGAGTAGAGAGATAAAGCATCCATCAGAAGAAGTAAGCATCAGATCAGAAGAGCATGTTATAGACCTATATATTTCCTACAACAACAGGCCCTCACAGGTAGACACTCTGAAATATGATTCACAGTAACTTCTACCCATTCCCCAGACTACAAAACAGCCCAAATAGAAATAGACTTCTTCCTAGCACATTACTGGGTCAGGCTTAAAGCTAGGCTTATTCTGAGGAGAAAAGCAGCTCCACTGCAGTAGTGGAGCACAAGATGAGTCTTGATGATTAGCTTATGAGCTAGTACCTTCAGGATTTCTGGACAGTAAAACTCTCTGCCTTATTCAATCACACTTGTAGTGAGCAAGAAATAATCTAATAATTACGTGCTCTAACATTTCTTTTACTACAACAGACGTCATATCCAGTGACGGGACACATGAGAATGGCTCAAAGCTGCATCAGGGGAGATTCAGACTTGACATTTAGATGTATTTCTTTACTGAAAGGGTGGTTAAACACTGGCACAGGCTACTAAAGAAGTGATTGATGCCCCAGCCTGTCAGCGTTTAAGAGGCATTTGGACAATGCCTTTCATACCATGCTTTAACTTTTGGTCAGGCAGTTGGACTGGATGCTTACAGCAAGTCCCTTTCAACTTAAGTATTCTATACAAGAAGATACAGAAAGTGTTCTACACAAAGCTCCTTCCTTAACTTCAAGTGAATAAAAGTGAATTAATCTTCTCTTTGGAATAAATATATTTAGTCTTTGAAAAGGAAATATATCACATTTCTCCCCAGCCTAGCTTCTTACCCTTTAGCACAAATCTATGCAGGGCTGGATATTCCTGGTTCGGGTTGGAAGGGGCCTTAACATTTCATAATAGTTACTTAACATGGCCTTGGCCTCTCACCATATATCCAGCACCCCTGGTCAATCAGCATTTTCCTTGTTGCTTCATGCCTGGAGCTCCAGATTGGAAGGACCTGCAAAATTTGTCTGTCTTTCATTTCTCCTCACCCCTTCCTGTGGTTACCCTGGGGAAAAAAAGGCAAAAGTTTTGGCTCTTGTACACTGGGCTATGCACAGAAGCATTTGATTGAACCTACAGATATGCATTAAGCAGATACATGCCTGAGGATGTAGATCTCTCTTCAAATAGCACAGCAAATTTTTGCTATATAGATCTGCAATGCCATTTAATTGGGAAGTGGGAGAAGGGACATGATTTTGACTGGCTTAAGAACATTTTAGGGCAGGAAAGCAAAGATGTTTGAAGAAGTAATTGACACTGTCAGGTTAAGTGTTCAGGACTGTAACCCCGGAACTCCAACACTGTCTATTGAGCTAGTATTCTTATAATAGCAAAGAAAGTTAATAGTAAGACAATGACCACTGATAAAGTTTTATGTCCAGCAATATACATTGCTGTACTTCAACAAATACAGCTCTTCACACTAGCAAAACCCCCAGAAACAGGCTCTTGTCCACAATGACCATCTGGCTTAAAGAAAGTTTGTGCTTTGGAGCAGTGGCTTTTATCACACACAACCCTAGCAGAAATGAGTGGGACCACTAATGTAGGCTTTGAGTGAAGTTAAGCTGCCCTTTCCCTGAAGACACTTTGTATTGTACTGTTCTCATCACTCATTTCACCCTGACACCTACCAGTGTTCAGCAGGGTTTAAATTAATCAACCCATGGGAGGAAAACACTAAACACAGGCTTTAGTGTTCAGGTAGTTGACTTCACGAACAGATGTGATTAAGATATTACCAGATTTTGGTAAAATAAGAGATCAAATTTAAAGGAGAACAGTACAAAGGTGGCTTATCCACTTGCCAGTACCGATTAAATAAGTTAAATACTCAGGTTTCCATCTTTATCCACTGCCATAAACAAACCAAAATAAATTCTAGTCATCTATTTCCACTTCCTATGGATTCCATCATGCTACAATCCATTATAACCAAAGCAATCATAAACTATCACATCCAGCGCCATGAAATCTCATTAAAGTGATGAAATTCCATGACAGTTAATTATAACTGGAAGTTTTCATTTCATTACTCTGATCACAGAGGTCTCAACAACAGCATGTGCTTTGGAGTTCACAGCAAAAATGAGGAGGTGGCTCATATGGGCCACATGGTCAAGAAGAGCTTCAGTTTGTCATTTCTAACTCAAGGGAGGATATAAGGCTGGAAAAATACAGACCCCTCAGAATTGGAAGCCCTTCAATAACAGATATCCATATAGTGAGGCATGCAAGATCACTGGCTGTCATCATCCATGGTAAGCTGACATGTTCTGTCTCTGGTTCAGACTTAGCCAAAGTTGTTTAAATATGGAACAAAAATACACTGAAGTGCTGCTTTGTCTAAACAACTGTATATTACTGCATTCACATCCTGCCACTCAGGCTTCTTGCAAGCATAAGCTCTCTATCTCAGACAACTGTCTAGAAATGGGGTCATCTCTTACAGCACAGAAGACTCTCAGGCTACAGAACAGGACCACCAAAGCTGATACGTGAAAGCAGAAGCAAGGGCAGAGGTGATTATTTGCAGCATTAGCATCTGAAGTGTCACAGCATGGCTGGCACAGAAAAGAATAAAACCGAGTTCTCTAAACCAGACTTCTAGAAGTGAGAAAGCTTATCTAGAGACAGCTTTGCAAAGGAAGAGCTCAGCAATGCTTCAAGCAATGCAGAAGAGCCACAGGAAACCCGGACACAACTTGCCACTGTATGAGCCTCACACAGTGCCTCTGAGCAACAAGAAGTCACAGAAACAGAAAGCACCATTTGACCTGAGCACACAGCATTTAGAAATGAGACAGTGGAAAGAGCCTATCAGCTGGTAGGCAGAATGGATGGAAATGATGTTCGGGACATCATCTGCAGAGTGCTTTATTATACAAGTGTCACTCTTTCCTGTTCAGTCAGGGAGTCAAGCCAGTCATGCACTCCTGCAATCAAATTTTATCTTTCCAGACAACTTAATTCTCTCTCTGCTTCCCTTCCGCCCCTAGCAATCCCCCTGCAGCTGTGGCACACTCAGGAACGTGCTTTGAAGAATTTAGAGGCTCATTTTGGGCAGCATGGGTCTGATTTCCAGCATCAACAGCACAAGAAATTGGTCTCAAACAGTGACTTTGGAAAAGTCTCCCAACTTTTTATTCTGCTGATTCACATGAAGCTCAAAACCCTCATCCATACAAACACCTGGCTTTGCTCCAGCCCTTTTCCTCTCCTTTCCCTTACTACAACACTTCATCCTGGCAAAATACACCTTTTGCATCAGAGTTCTGACCTCAATGCATTTAATTGTGCAATCCAGCAGGTAGAACAGCAGTGCTGGTATGCTGTGAATGCTTCCAGTTGTCTGTTTACCACCATCCTCCCATCAGCTTCCTACAACAGATGGACTGTGATTTCACAGGCACAAGAAGGTTCAATAACAGGAAGGAAGAGGCAGGAAGGGCTCCTGCTTCAGTAACAAGTCACAGTACAACCCATTTTAGGCTTCTCCAGAGAGCAAGTAAAAAAAATAACTAAAAATCATCCAAGCAAAATAAGAAATTCTTTATGTTTTGACAGTCATCAGTTTCAAACTCACCACCTAACACAAAGGGTGTTATGCACACCCTTTCCCTACCCTCCACATGCCTAAAATAGTGGGACAATACCGATGGGACATTTCCATCATATTGCTCCACAGCTGAGGAATATATAAGCACTAAAGCCACATCCGTGTCATTTACCATAAGTCTAGACAGTCCTTCACAGACAAGCCTGTGGTTGCTTTGCCTGCATTCATGAACCATTCGGAACAAGACAAGGCCAAAACAGAGGCTCATGCACTTCATGGCTTGAGCACAATGCTGCTACTGACCAAATGCAGGAATTTATCCTATCTCCTACCCCTCAGACAGAGCTGCCTGCAAGGGCCTTGTCAATGTATCTTTAGTCATTCAAACTGGAAGCAGTAGAACCATAGAATCAACCAGGTTGGAAAAGCCCTTTAAGCTCATCAAGTCCAACCATTCCCCAGTACTGCCAAGGCCACCACTAACCATGGCATTGAGGGCCTCATCTACACAGTGTGTGAACACTTCCAGGGACGGTGACTCCACTGCTGCTCTGGGCAGCCTGTTCCAATGCCTGACCATGCTCTGTGAAGCACATCAACTGATCAAGCACAAAATCATGAGCACACGATAACCTGCAGAGTGGCAAACATTTTAAGTGCCAAACATCTGCACACCCAGACCTAAGACCCTTACTTTAGGAAAGCTCCCTCCTTGTGCAAAGAGCTTCTCGTTTCCACTGGACATTGTTTTGAGAACTCCTTGAACAGGAAAATTAGGAAGTGAGAAATGAGAAATGAGGTAATTGCAGAACAGAATCCTAAAGGAAGAGTATCTTCAGTATAACATGTACACTTACACTGTGAGCAACTAATTTCCTTTCATCTGCATCTTGAGAGAAGCCACAAGAAAGTAAACTAAGATGAAACATTATCCTTGCATAGTGGGAAGCCACAAGGTTAAGAATGGAGTGAGGAAACTGCCCCTTTGCCTTGAGCAGCATCATGAATTTGCAAACTATTTTTCAGTCCTTAAAAGCTAAGCTTTATAAAGCCTTTCTAAAACAAAACCATGGCAAAATATATAAGAGACAAGGAAAGCAGAAACTCTGCGGCACACGTGGCAAGCTCTGTTCCTGTGTTCCAGGCAGCCACCCACCAAGAGATGTCACTCTCTGGAGAAGAAAGCATGCTGCTGTCTCCTGGCACTGGAGCATGGCCTGTGGCTGAGTGACACACAGCTGTGCTGGCCCCAGCTGGGACAAGCCCCCCCTCTGAAAGCCTCAGCACAGCAGCTTGATTTTTGTAGGGAAAATGAAAGCATGTAGAGTTATGGACACATTCGAGGCACGAAACAGTGCTCAGCTGCACTCCAAGAAGGACCCAGCTGCATTTGGGGCATACCGGACACTGGAATTGTTTGCAAAGGGCTGTTCTGAATATCTGAACCATGAGAAAAAGAGCTCAATAAAGGTTCACAGCTTCATAGGCCCTGGGATATTCAACAGAAAACAGAAATCTATAGGAAATGAGGTTGATTAGGTGACATTACACATTTATAGGGGGCAGGTATCACAGAATCATAGAATACTTTGGGTTGGAAGTGACATTAAAGTTCATCCACTTCCAATCCCCTGCTATGGGCAGGGGGACACCTTCCACTAGAGCAGGTTGCTCCAAGCCCCATCCAATCTGGCCTTGAACACCATCAGAGATGGGGCAGCCACAGCTTCTCTGGGCATCCTGTGCCAGCGCCTCAGCACCCTCATACTGAAGAGTATGAAATGAATCAGCCTCTACCTGGTTTTCCTGAAGGTGATGAGAAGCTCTGAAGAAGTCCCTCCTCAGAGCCAGCCACCACCCCTTCTCCCTCTGTGGAAAGAGCCATGGAAACACAAGTCAGCCACAAGCCTTGCAGGTGCAGGGGACAGGAGTCAAAGTGAGTGAACACAATGGGGAATCCAGAGGTAGGGGTTTTCAGAGAGCTGCAGAGAGTGATGGATGCACAAAGAAACAGTGGGTATCTGAAACCCCAGAATGGCAAACCTGGGGCCTGACAGCACATATTTCCTGACCAGGACAAATCCATTACCATAAAGGTGGAGGTAGAGAATGAATATCAAGATATTGGCACAGGTGTCAAAGCATTGCCAGATCAGAACAGACCTTGCAATGCTGCCTGGGTGTTCCAATTGCTGATAGTATAGACGCTCAAGATTGAAGGTCCTTTAAAAACATGACACCCAAGTTTCACTCCTCAAAAAACCCATTAGCACACTCTGAGCAATAGCAGATTCCACTACAAGGAAGGCATAAAATGTGCCTTCATAGGGTATCAAATGAAAAAACAGGGTTCTTTCAGTGCCCCTCAGAGTCCTTGGATCACCTCTACAGCCTAATTTTATTGCTCAGTATCACAAAGTCCCTGGTCAATGCCATTCCAAACTGCTCACATCACGTAACTAAGCAAACAAGTCAATAGTCATGCTTGTGCACTGCTCGTCCTGTAGACATGCAAAGGTGAATGCAGGGGCAGAGAGATGTAAAATACAGAGTCAGGGTGAGAAAGCCGTACCCACATCATGTTTTCACTGGCAATCATACCCAGTCCTCATGCTGAACTTTAAAGACAGCATTAAGGATGCAAGTGCCCTATGCAGACCGCTTTAGTCTCTGCAGCAAAGCAAAAGAAATCTGACTTGATGTCAGTCCTGTCCAAGGATCAAAGTGTATCAAAGTCTCAACAAACCCTACTGTCTTCCACATGACCTCATCACCAAAACAGTGCTTAATTCAGCCCTCAGCATCTTCCTGTTTGTTTTTCTTTGCTCCTGCCCACATACAGCCCTCACTGATCTCCTCAGTCTCCAACCTCTCTCTTTCATTTGCTAAGAAAGATGGATTCCCATTGTACTGGAGTAGATATTCTACAGTACACAAAGAAAATGGCAGAACGCCACAGAGGATTGCTACGTGCGTTTCTCCAAAGAGTTCTGGCCTGATGCTCAGAACCACTGACCTCTGCTCCTTACTCACAGCAGAAGCTAGCCACATGGCCCGCACTGAGCAATACGCAGCCGCCTACCCTGGATGGCAGGCACAGCAGAGCACCTCCGGCTTCTTGCTTGTGGGACAGGGACATCTAGTGGCTGAAAGCAAGAAGAGCAGGGTAAAGCCACAGCAACACAAGTCGCAGCCACCGCGCAATCAGGGATATGTTGGTAGCTTAAAGGGGATGCAGCTGCTGCCGACACGGAGACAGTTGTTGGAGACAAAACTGTTAGGCTATTAACTGCTCTACTCAGGCTAACGCGCCACAAAGCAAAATATAAACCCATAGCATCAGGCACACCAGCTCTGAGGAAATCCTCCAATACCACCTTTCCTGTCTGGTGCTCAGGCAAACATGTATTAGCAAACATGTGCAGTAACATCGAATCATATCATCATAGACAGGTTTGTGTTGAAAAGGACCTTAAGATCATCTAGCTCTAACCCACTGCCACAGGCAGGGATGTCTCACACTAGACCATGGTACTCAAGGCTCTTGTCCAACCTGGCTTTGAACACTGTCAGTGATGGGGCACTTACCACTTCTTTGGGCAACCTGTGCCAGTGTCTTCGCACCCTCACAGTAAAGAACTTCTTCCCTATATCTAACCTGAACTTCCCCTGTTTCAGTTTAAGTCCATCACCCCTCGTCCTATCACTACAGTCCCTGATGAAGAGTCCCCCTCCAGCAGCATCCTCGTAGGCCCCCTTCAGGTACTGGAAAGTTGCCCGTAATGTGCTCTCATAACTCCCAGAAACTGGCGGCTCAGGCACCTCCTGTACACAAGCACAGTGGTGTCTTTTTACTTGACAATCTGTCATGGCTTAACTCCTTCACCTTTGAATGCTACTCCAGTCATTTCAGCTGATATCTGCTAGCTTTGAAAGCCAGTGCATCACTTTCCCCGCCTCACATCTGTGACACTGTTCAAGACTTTACAGACATTTACAACAGCCCTCTTAGATATCTCTTTTCAGCCTGAGAAGTCCTAGCCTAGCTACCCAGTGCTTGCACGTATGCCATTTCACACAGTTGATGACCTTTGTTTTGGCCTGATTAGTTCTACAACTTGTACCCCTTCTAGTTCTGCTGCCCTGTTTGAGATCAGAACAAATACCTGAGATGCAGGTGGGCCATGGACATACGTAACAGTATTCTTAGTTTTCTGCTCTTCTTCCTTCCCAGTATCAATTTACTTTCTTTTACCTTCTAGTGAGGAGGTGTTTTCATTGAATCACCTACAACGTTCCCCAAGATGCGAAAGGGAATTGCTAGCTCAAAGCCTACTACAGTGTGTATACAGAGCTGATTCGTTGTTACTGAACACTTAGCTTAACCTATGACCACAATAAATGCAGGTAGGATATAGGGGAGCTGTGCTCCACATATACTATTAATATAATCAATTAGCTTAGTTCAGCTCCTGTGACCAATATTGAGGCTTTGGGCTCTTCACAGAAGGTACTAAAAGAAAAACAATCAATGCCACCTGCAATCCTGGTTGCTGTGCATTGGAAAAAAGAATCCAATAAAATAAGACACTTTTCCCCTCTCCTGGATATCCTTCTGAAATGAAAAACTTTGCCATCATAATGCCAAGATCTAACACTTGCTTTACCTTCCAAAAACAAGTCTGCTTAGCTTCAAATGGCATTAAAGCTTTCAATCTCTTAATACAGGTTTGAGTTTTTACCAAAATCAAATACAGTGAGCCATGGCTCTAATAGGAAAGCCCAGCAAGTTTCTAGAATCATCCCTGGTTTATACAGAGCATTACAGCTGAAAT
The DNA here is from genome assembly GCA_009867235.2 of Psittacus erithacus. Classification (NCBI taxonomy): domain Eukaryota; kingdom Metazoa; phylum Chordata; class Aves; order Psittaciformes; family Psittacidae; genus Psittacus; species Psittacus erithacus. The sequence goes on along the minus strand of WYDI02024526.1, from coordinate 17,372 downwards.
AATACCCAACAGTCAAAATCATTATTTTAAAAGAGGAAACTGACGTCTTTGATATTTCATATTTCTTAGGACACTTCGGATATCCACCCTAAATATGTAGTACCTTTAGCCATGCTGCTGCTGAATAAACAACGTGTAAAGAGAGGCTAACAAATAGAGCTGGGAAGCTCCTTACTTCCACTCTGCACTGTCTGAAGCTTGAACACAAAGAAGTCAATAGAAAAAAAGAGACAAAACAAAGGAGAGATGGAGAGATAAATGCCCCAGCTTGGATTACATCTTAACTGTCCACAAAATTCTGTACTGCAGTTGTGCTGTGACCCTGGCAAGACATCCCTGGGGCAACTTTTCAGCAGGTAAAACCTCTCCCACTTCCCAAGTGCTCTGCCTCTACAGTTTTCCAGGAGAACCATGCTCTGTGGAGCACTTCCACACACAGCCTCCTAAATCCCTTTTTCTATTTGACAAGTCTATGAAGGACACCTTATCCTTGCTCACTGCACTCCCCTCACATACAGCATGCACTCACAAAGGCAAAACAAGCAACCTTCACATTTATTATTATGGGATTAACATGCCAAGCCCATCTGGCCCACAGCATGGAGGCCTCTGTGCCAGGTCGATCTGACCCTGAGAGGAAGCTATGGGAAGGGGTAGATGCCAAAGCACCATTTTGGAAAGGCCACTTGTAACTCCCCATCTATACTGCCCAGCGTGGGCACCTGCTGACTGAGGATTAGCACTAGGTGAGATTACAGACTTGATGGATGCCTATAGCCAGTGAAGGACAGTGATGCCAGGAGGAGGCATCTCCTCTCAAGCAGGTGTTTCAGTTAGTCCTCAGGCAGGAAGCCAAATAGTCTATAGGCAGCTGTATACCTGGCAGAGATCTGGGATTCACATCCTCACTGGAATGAGGAGGGAACAGACACCCAGGCATCCTGAGGTTTTCTTCAAGAAGACTGTGAAACATCCATTTTACCCATGTAATCACAGGAGCAACAGACATGCTACCAGTGCAGTACAGACTACCAACAGCCAGGATCATTATGCTGTTAAAATTCAGTAAGGATTTGTCTTTCAGGCAATGCTGTGGAACAGAAAATATTACTCTTCTCACAAGTGGAAAGATTTTGGGATGTCTTTTCAACCACTGATGATGAGTCACTTCAGGATCAGGTTTTCCTAGGGCTGTGACGGGCCTGCCAGGAAGGCTACTGGAGCCTGTTTTGTCATCATTTTCTCTATCCACTCTGGTAACTGCCTTCCACGCAAAAGCTGTCTCTAGCTGTTTTGAACAGATCTGCTTTAATTGCCTCTTTTACAGCAAATCCAGCATGACCCTTTCCAGAGAAAGCAAACAAACAAGTCCCCCACCCAAACACCCCAGTGTGACACAGACTGCAATGAGAACACATGAGCAGCTTTCTTCTCAGGCTCATTTCCTTCTTTGATTCCCTGTTCTGCACAAGCAGGTTACTAAGGATGAATCATGAGTCACTTACCTGAGCTCTGGGTGACAGTCACAGGTACTTTGGATTTATCCTGGGCCGCAGCAGGTCCATTGAAGCCCAACTGACCATAGCCATTTAGAAAACAACATATTGAAAGGAAACTGCTTGGCAACAGGCAGGATAATTTGGGAGAAGTATCTTTGTTGTTAAGTGATCTGGAAAAAGAAAGAAAAAGAAAATACAAGAGGAATCAAAGACAAAAGAAAGACTCTAAAGGTGAAATGCCTTGTGCTAGAAGTTAATACTGAACTGTACCTGAGGGAAAGACAGCAGCAAGTATTGGTTTGATCTGCAGATGGAAGGGAAAACCGTAACACAGGGCTGGGAATTCAGCCATAAGCAGAAGACCCCACATTATTTGTGCTGATGCTGGAGCTGCATAACCCACCTCCCTGACTTGAATGCAAGGCAATGATATGACGGAAACTCTCTAAACAAGGAACAGCTGAGTGAAAACGAACTAAAAGCAAATCCAAATGGGATTCCTTCTTTTCTGCTTGCTTCTCACCACCTCCTGCAATAATATCTTTTTTTCTTTTCTTTGAGCTCTGATTTTTACAGACTGTAATAAAGAATAGACACATGGGTGGAAAACCAGAATCCCTTAAATAATACAATTGTCCCAAGCAGGAATGCAGCAGCCTAATGTATTCTCATGGGTGTTCTTGATAACTACCAAAAAGTAAATTCCTAGAGCAACTGTTTCTCCTAAACCCATCCAGATGGATTCAGCTCCTACAAGGGTCAGTACCACTACACTTCTACCTATCCAAGAGCTTCCAGCTGAGCCACATTCATTTAGGCTTTCCTGCAGAGCTAGAAGTGCTGGGGAGCTCCAGAGCTGCACTTGGGCAAGCCAGACCCCAAGCAAGAATGCCATAACCCATCTCAGGCCTACAGGGTGAGGAAAAGGGGAGTTGGGCACAGTTACACTCAGCAGAAAGGCAGCAAGGCCTGGATCCAGAAATACAGCTCATGAGGACTACAGCGCTCAGTGAATGCTACCACGCAACCAACATGGCTGGCTCCTCAGGGTACACCACCATAGGATGACTGCAGGGAGACCCCCAACACCAGTGGAATTTGGGATGCAAAGCACTGCTCAGCACTGCGAGTTGAGGGGACCAACCCGATGCTCACAAGGAAGACATGGCTCAGCCAACACAGTGACACACAGCAGCTCAGCAGAGGCAGCGAGGAAGAGCCCATGGCCCTCGAGGCCCAACCAATGTGAGGAACTACTGCTGCTGAGAGGAGCAGGGCCCAACATGTGCTCCTTGGACTGACCTGCCACCACATGCACAGGGCCACCACAGTGCCCATCCCCACAAGACCTCAAAATCCTCAGGGCCAGCTGCAAGAAGCCCCAAACCCCCCAGAGCCTTCAAGTCCCAAGGGACAGCCAAAACAAACTGCACAGGGCTCCCTAAACACCACAGAGTTAGTGACATGGCAACCCTAAACACCACAGAGCTCCTACACACCAAAGGATGAGCCACATGGGACCCCTAAATACCACAGGGCTCCCTAAACCCCACAGAACCAACCACAAGACCTCTAAATCCCCCAGAACCAGCAACATGAGACCCCTAAATACCACAGAGCTCCCTAAACCCCACAGAACCAACCACAAGACCCCTAAATCCCCCAGAACCAGCAACATGAGACCCCTAAACACCACAGAGCTCCCAAAACGCTGCAACACTGGCCTCAAGGGAACTCTCACCACCACAGAAACAGCCACATAGGACCCCTAAATACCACAAAATTATTGACATAACACCCCTAAACACCACAAAATTATTGACATAACACCTCTAAACACCACAAAATTATTGACATAACACCCCTAAACACCACAGAACCAGTGACATGGGACCCTAAATACCACAGAGCTCCCTAAACCCCACAGAACCAACAACATGAGACCCCTAAACACCACAGAGCTCCTAAACACCACAGATCTCCTAAACACCAAAGGACCAGCCACATGGGACCCCTAAACACCACAGAGCTCCCTAAACTCCGAACACTGGCCTCAAGGGAACTCTCACCACCACAGAAACAGCCACATAGGACCCCTAAATACCACAGAATTATTGACATAACACCCCTAAACACCACAGAACCAGCGACATGGGACCCTAAATACCACAGGGCCAGAAATCAAACAAGCGATCCTAAACCCCACGGGTGCAGGAAGGGACCCTTAACTCACTCCCTAAACCCCACAGAGCCTCGGCAGCCATAAGGCGCTGCCCGCACCGGCGCTCAGCGCGGGAGCAGCGGCGGGGCTTGCACCGGTACCCGCCGCCTTCCGGGGCGGAGCGCGGGCGGGCCGCTGCGCAGCGGAGCGGAGCGGAGCGGGGCCGGCGGAACCATGATGGCGCAGCGAGCGCTTCCGAACCCTTATGCCGACTACGACAAGTCCTTGGCCACCAGCTACTTCGATGCTGCCGGGAGGGTGAGTGTGGCAGCGGTGGGCTGGGGCCGGGAAGGGCCTGCTCCCGCCAGAGCCGCAAAGGCAGGCTGAGGAGCCGGGAGCCAGCCCGGCCCTGAGGTACCTATGGGGGCTTATCAGGTAAAAGAGCGCCCGGTTGTGCTCCCTGCGGGCATCTCCAGCTTACCAAAACCCCAACCCGCCTGATGGTGTTCCCTTCGTATTTAGTAGCTTGGGGGGGTTTTATCTCCACAGCTGACCCCCGAATTCACGCAGCGGCTGAATAACAAGATCCGGGAGCTGCTCCAGCACATGGAGAGAGGCCTCAAGTCTGCGGACCCGCAGGACTGCACCGCATACACTGGCTGGGCAGGTAGTGCGGCCGAGCGGATCGTGTGCAGCAGGAGCTCTCCAGAGCTGAATTCTAGATCAGGCCGAGGCAGATCACAGGGTTTGAATGATCACAGTAGGTCCCAATTAAGAAGGGTGCTGCTCTGTGTGCTTTAATCCATTAAAACATGAGGCTATCTTTCTCAGGACTCCCTGTTTCTGGAGCAGGTTTGAAGCTGCAGAGACTGTAGCGTTGCAGGGCCTTCTCATGGTTAATAGAGCCAAACTTAGAGAACAGAGAGCAAACATGGGAGCCTTCGAAGGGACTAGTTCCAAATCTGGGCCCAGTGAGGATGATGACAGGTAAACCCATGCTTCATGAAGTAGGCAGATGCATGTGGTAGGTCATTTAAGGAGCCCTTGCATATGGCAGCGGGGAGCTTAAGGCTTGGGATGATGTCCACCTTCTCTGTTTGGGCTGAATTTTATCTCATAATGTTGTCTGATGGGCAGGTTGCTGCATTCCTGTTCCCCAGGCAGTGCCCCTCCACTTAGCCAGGGCTGATTCTGCTCCAGTACCTGCTGGAAGGAGCAGAAATGCAAATGTGAGTCTAACGAAGAATGGAGGCCTTCCTCATGCTAACTTCTGTCTGCAAAGCTCCCAGGAGCTTGTTTTGATCCTGTTCTGCATTTTCAACCTGGCTTTCCTTCCTTGGGAGCATGCCTTGCCTTTCCCTCCCTATTCCTACCCCTGGAGCCAGGGAGGATGCACCTTTCACTGATGCCTCATCCTTGGCTAGTGCTGCGTGCTTTGTCAGCTTGCCTGACTTCTGCAGCAAGGCAGGCTCTAGGGAGGGATCCTGGGGTGGTTGCAGTTAATCCCGTAGTATTCTCATGCTTACTGCAAGATTTTTTGCTGCCTTTTTCCTTTGGCAATGCCCTGCAATCCTAAAGGACAACTTTCTACATGATAATCGGGGTGTGCTTGGATCCTATGGAACTTGATGCCAACAGTTTGCTTGGGAGGATGGCGTTTGTTGTGTTGGTGCTAAAATAACTCTGCAGCTTGATGACAGCTTCACAATTTTAGTAAGGTAGACAGACTGAGAACACTCTAGAGCAGTTCCTAAGAAATGCTAGGATGCTAGTATTAAATTCCAGCGTGGGAGAACATTGATTTCATCAGTTGCTGCCTGGCAGCACTCTGCTGCTGCCTGTGAATTTATGTGGGTTTTCTTTTTCAGTGCTTGCTGATTTCACCGTAGAAGGCAGGTTCAGTCCTACAGTGTGTGTGACCCTGCTCTGAGGTCCCCGTAGATGGGAAGCACCCCATGTGTAAAGATGGTTTTAAGTCATGAGGGTACTACTTGGTATGATGGTAGTCTACCTCTTGCCAGGAGATAAAGGAGGAGGACAATTAGCTGATGCTAGGAGTACTCTGAAAGCCCAGAGGGCACATTCCTTTCCTTAGGGTGGCTTAAGGAGCTTCATGTTGGAAAGTAACTGCAGTTGTTGAAGCAGTGTTTGAGAGCTCTGTCAGGATTTCAGCTCACTGTTATTTGGAAGGGAGTTTCTCAAGAGGGATTCTTCTCTTTTCCTCCCAAGGATCATTCCTCATTGGAACACAACCTTCCTACCTTGGCTAATAGGGTTAGAAAAACACCCATAGGCAGATTTCCTGCAGGTCCCGGCCAGCGAAGGGAAGTTTGCAGATATTGCACTGTATCGTTGCCACCCTCCCTTCTTTTCTAATCCTAGCTACATTAATTTATTCTGTGCTGGTTCCTGGAGACAAAATTAATTGGGCCAAGACAGCAGCTTTTCCCTGTAATTGCTTATGTAGAAAAGGCTTGTTGAGTATCTTCTCATGTAAATCATTGCCCAGCAGTCTGAAATCAACCCACACTCTTGTGGCTGCTAATAAGAGAGATTTGAAATACGGCGCTCTCAGCACAAACTCTGCGTGAAATGTAACAGACTTGAGTGTACTACATTACACCCAGTAATACACAGCATATGCTGGCGTTTTACTTTGGTGCCTGTTTCTTTCCCAACGCACTTGATGGAACCCTGTTCCCTCAGCCAGCGTTTGTGTTAGGGAAGCCACGGCTTCTTGGCATGTGAAGTTGGAGCAGAGGGAGGGAAGAACTTGTATTTTCAGCTCAGAGGCAGCAAATACACATTTTGGATCAAGATTATCCAGCATACGGCTGAATGCCCTCAAAACAGATTTGAATTGGCTTGTTAGTTTTATTCAGTTCCCATAGAGACCAGGGTCCATAGGCAACACGAGGTACATGGCTGGGTATAGACCAGACTTGGTTGTTATGTTCTGTCTTTTAAGCAGTTTTGCCAGATTGCTGTAAGAGTTTTTGTGGTCTTAATCTGTTTCACTGGTATCAAAGAGTTGACTGAGGGAAGGTAAACTGCCCTCAGCTAATCCTGAATCGGAATCAGTTCAAATCCTGGCAGAAGTACAACTGCCTCATCCATTCTCACATGAGGATGCTGAAGAGCACATATGCTTTGTGCTGGTATTTCTCATACTGCATGGGGCCTTGCACCAAAGATTACCTTGGCTGGAAGCAGGGACAATGAAAAGGGAATGGAAGGAGGCTGACTTAACTCCTGTCACCTCCTAGGTGACTACAGAACCTGGGAAGTTCCCAAGTCCAGTGCTTGCTGGACGGTTGTGTCCTTCTCAGATAATGAGGTGATCTGCCATCTGAAATGGTATACAAGGGAGAGATTCCGCTTCCTCCGCATTACGGCAGTGCCTTTGGAACTTGTTTTCCATGCGAGCATTCCCTTCTCTAGCAGTGTCAGAGTTGTGGCTTTTGGAGCTTGAGGGCCTCTGAGACTGGTGAGTCCAGCTGGCCTGCCCCATTCCACAGCTTTTGGCTGGCAAGTGGAGGCAAGGAACAGGGCTGAGCTGCCTTTTGAAAAGGCTCTTCAAAAGACACACCAGATGAAATAAAAGCCATTTAAGAATGGATAGAAATCCTGACCAGACCAGTTCAGGAAAGCTTCTGGAAAAAACCCTTCCCTTTATTTTAGTGTAATATCTTCGTTTTAATCTCAAAACCCAGAGAACTTGCATCAGCAGATTGTTCTGTTCAGGAAAACAGAAATCCTCAGACAATCCCTACAGAATAAGAGCCAGTGAGGCTGCATTGGATGAGAGAATAAAGTGCCTTGTGTCACCCACATAAACCACACTGCTGCCAAGTGCTTGGTGAGTTGTTTTTGTGACATCTCTGTTTCTGGGCTTAGTATTCGGCTGAACAATGGGATGAGAGCAATGGGATGTAAATTTGAAGCTGGCCTTACTTTCACAGGGTTGGATCAGATCACCTCCATGGATCCCTTCTAACCTAACATGTTGCAGGGTTCTGTGATGGGGTAATGGGTAGTTTTGGTTTGGCCTGGGCTGGGGTTTGTTTATTTCTTCATTTGGGGTTTCTTTAGGGGAATGCTTCTTCCGCTTTACAAAAGAAGCTTTGTTACCCAGGTTTTAAGGCTGGAGAAGCTGAGGCACCCTAAGAAATGCCCCTATGTTCCACAGTGCACTAGAAAAGCAAGCAGTAGTCAAATGCACCTGTGGGTCACCAGGCAGTTCTGGACATGGCATAATACAGCTCTCCAGAGATGTCTCACTGTCCTGTTCCACATGGCTTTGGCATGTATTTATAAATACAATATCCCATGTGTCTGCACCAGAAAAGATGTTTATTATCCTTTGAGCTGGGCAGTAAAGCTATGCCGCCCCCTCTGTAACTTACCCCATGCCCAACTCATTAAAATGACATCAGGCTCCATCACTATGTGTAGAGATGGGTTCCCACTTTTGCTTTTTGCGTTTGACACCCTGCTGTGAGGGTGCTTACTTACTTCCCTGGATCAGTGCAAGATCTCGGAGCTCTTTATTACTGCAGATGGCAGGTTTGGAAATGGTCCAAATTAGGTCAAGAAATCCTCTCATGACAACCTAGTGCCCTTTGTGAAAGGACCACTTTGTGGCTCAGCTCCTAGTGGACAAGGAGGCATGTTCAGAACAGCTTAATGGGCATCTCTGCTGTGCTGTCAGCAGGGGGACTGCAGTGGTGCTGACACCTCTCACTTTTATCCTCTCTGTTCAGCATGAAAGGGAAGCTTTGTCTCACTACTGATGTTCTCCCACCTGCAGAACTGTTTGCAGTGGTAGTGCAAGGAAGCTGAGGTGCAGCTTTGCTGCTCTTTGATCAGCAGAACAGTCATCTGGAGGAGCTACTCTTTCAGCCTGCTACAGTGCTTTAGCTCTCAAGCAAGGACTTTTCTGGTACCTCCAGTAACATCTGCTCTGTTGAAAGCAATGGTTGGTCAGGGCCATCAGCTCTAGCCAACTGGTACAGACAAGTCCATTTCTACTATGTAGATTTAAGTCTCCTCCTCTGCCCGTCTAAGAAGAAATCTCTAAGGCAAATCACCCCTCTGCATCTACAGTACTCCTCATGCAGGATGGCAAGAGATGTTGTTGACTGTCCTACTGAAGATGTTAAATAAATAGGCTTTGTGAGAGACATGCAGAACTGATTTTTGCCTCCTGATTCCCTGCAGTGAGCAAGCACCTCAAGCATTAACACTCCAGTGTATTGGCTTCTTGCATACTAGAGATGACAGTTTCAGTCATAAGAGCCCTGCTGAAGGATATGTCAGTAGCACGTGTTTGCTGCAGTCCTGCACCATCAAGTGATGTCTGATACAGTCTCCATCATACGTGGCTATGCAGCAGTACTTTGGCTCCATGCACTGCAAGGGGCAAAAAAAAACCCACCTTGGAAGTCTGGAGAAACTACACAGAAAAAGGTCCAAGAGTAACCAATAAACAGAACAAAGCCCGTACATCTTTGGCAGTAGCAGGCCACAGGCAGCCACTGTTCTGCTGGAAGCAACCAGGAGACTCAGAGGTCCCAAAAAATAGGTCACATTTCCAACTGGGACACTGAACACAAAAATGGAGCAGATCCACTGCTTATCTAGTCACATTTGAATGAGGATGCCATGTTTGTGTAGCACTTACTGCATACCAAACACCCATCAGTCGGAGTGAAGAAGGTATTACCGGAGAGGGATCTGTGGAATAGCTTCTGCAGAACAACAGTCTCTCAGTGAGTGAGGTTTATCAGGTGTGGAAAGTCTCTTGTCTCCAAGCTCTGAAATACACTGCCTGTATCTTGGCACAGAGGATATAGGAGAATCTCCACCCAGGTGACTGCATTTTGTATCCCTCCATATATGTCTAAACAATGTCTCTTCATGCATGGGCCTGCACTCCTTTCCTGGCCTTCCCTACTTTTGGGCCCCCAGTAATAGAGCGAGCAGTGGGCTCAAAGCAGCACCGCATTGTGCCTTCTGATCAGCTTGGGAGGATGAATTCCTTCAGGACTGATTTGAGGAAATTAGCTTTAGATTCAGTTTGTAAGGCCTTTGGTTTTGAAAGAAAAGGGAAAATGAATGATTTGGTGAAGCAACTCATCCCTTCCATCCTTTAATATAGGTCAGTGTTTTTTTAGAGCCTTTCCCAAAGATGCCTGGGCCTGGAGGGAGGGAGAAACACTGTAAAAGAGGAGAGGCAAAGAAGGCAGAGGAAAGCAATGCTGCGACATTGACTTTCTAAGAGTTCAGTTCTGGCAGTGGTCTTTGTATGGTAGTTACGTATGTAACGAGGGTGGTACCACAGCAGTGGGAATAGAAGCTACTTATAAAGTACAAAGTTGTATATTAAAGCAAATAAGTCAAGAGTGCACATTGTGCTCAGACAGCTCTCAGGCCTATTAAAGCCTAGAAGCTGTGCTAGCTGCTAAATAAATCAAGGAGAGTCACTTGACATCTGCAAGCTGGGAGAGGAGGATTCCCCTTTAAAGATGGGCTTCATAGGCACATCCTTATGCACTTGAGTGATGGCGCCATACATCTGAGCTCCCTCTGGAAATACTGACCTAACACTGAACTGCTTAGAGAGAGGACAAGGTTATTAGCTTCAGCAGGAAATAGAAACTTGCCCTTAATATACATGTGGAATTGAATTGTCAGTAGCACGAGGCTTTGGAGATTACCCATGCAAAATGAGAAAACAACCTCCATTTAAAATTGTCCTCAGTACCATGGAAAGTAATTTTGCAGCATCTTGTCTCCCTTCACCTTACCTCAGCAAAGTCTGCAGAGATGGGCTCTATTAATTTAGGCTTAAATGCAGGACCTGAAGTGTCTTAGAAATGGATGCTGGTAAAAGGAGAAATAAGCTTTTCTCAAAGTAATGTAGGCCAATAGCTTTCTTCCGTGCGTGTTTGAGGATACCTTCCAGATCAGAAGGATGGTTCAAATGTGGCAGACCCTTCAGACACAGACTAAAGACTCCTCAGTCACCTACTAAAAGCTTCAAGAGCTGGCAGAAGACAGGGCAGACAGGCAAAGGACAGCAACTGATGCGACTTCTCAGTAGCAGAGTTGTTTCTGTAGCTGGCCAGCCCATTGAAAACCTCCAGGGAGAACCACACAGCCTTTTCCAGCATTCCAGGTAGCTATTCATGTTTCACCCAAGGGCTGCTTGCATGACTGATGTACCACAAAGGAGAGTCAGGCAGCCCCTTTCTTTTGTAGGGCACACCAGTCCTTGGTGTAGGGCTTGGGACCTGCTGTGCAGCAGGGGGAGATGTCCACAGAGCTGTAACAACCTTACTGGTGCTTCCCAATGGGAATGAGGTGTTGGGGAAAAGCCAGGTCTTAAGGGTGCTGCTTCCAAGTGCTGATGATGTGTCACTTCTTGTAAAATCCAATCCAAGCTGAGAGACCCAGCCCTGTACTTCGTGGCCTGGCAAAAAATAATGGATAATAACAATCCAGTTCTACTGTGCCACAAGTACCATCTTGCCCAGAGATGATTCTTTCTTTACCCTCCACTGTTTAGCAACAGTCCAAGGTACAGTTGATAGATTTAGGTGGGTTTGTTCAGATCTCATCTTTTGCTCCTCGCTACTAGAATTGTGTTTAACCTGTGTGTCAGAAGCTCTGCTGTCCTCCAGGATCAGCACTGATCAGTGATCAGACCCTCCTGGGTCACACACTGCTGGTTGTCTTGACCTGCAGTCCACTCATAAGTAGCATCAAGTAAAAGGAGGTCACAAAGCAGGAAAAGAAGCTGTGGATGCTGCAGCTATGGGTTATGCCCCTGGATGTGCTCAAGAAGCCTGTCTAGAAGGCTTATGCCCTACATGAGGCTGGCCTTTTAGGTTCATTAAAGCAGCCAGGATGCAGAGCAAGGAGGGTAAACTTTTCTGGCGAGTGCAACCTTTATGTTCCTTTTGCAGGCATTGCTGTGCTGTATTTGCACCTCTATGATGTGTATGGAGACCCAGCCTACCTTCAGGCAGCCCATGAGTACGTAAAGAAGAGCCTGAGCTGTCTGACAAGACGATCCATCACGTTCTTGTGTGGAGATGCTGGGCCCCTGGCAGTGGCTGCTGTTGTCTACCACAAACTGCAGAACCAGAAGCAGTCAGAAGACTGCATCACTCGGTAAAAAACTTGGTTATGTCTTGGACCTACTGTTCCTCTGGCTCATAAAGCTGGCCTGGGCTTGTACCGGGCACTCTGTGACAAGCCTGGATAAGTCTTTTTGCAACCTTATGAGCGGGATAATCCAGTAACACAAACTAGTTGTGCCATGGGGAAGGAGCTAGCTCAATGACAAACGTGCTTGCCTGGCAGCCTGCAGGCTGCGGAGCAAGTTCAGCTGCTATTGCTATCTTAAAAATAGTTCTGATCAGCACAGGAAGACAAAAATGCCTGAATTAAACCCCAGAAGGTGAGGTTTGATGTATTTTCAGAACCCTTCAATTTAGCTTTGCAGCCATTCTGATGAAGAGGAGAAAAGTGGTCGGATTATTAGATAAATTTTGTCACTTGCTTCCACTTGCTATTTGTTAGTTGACTTTGACTTAAACCTAAGATTGACAGCATCCTTTCAACTTCTGAATGCAGCTGGTTATGATTCATTTCTTTCTATTTCTATTTCCTGCCTTTCCTCAACTGTTTTCAAATGTATTTTTGTTGGGTACTTAAGACAAAAAAAGGACAAATAAAGCGGTCCTACAGTCGGATCAGCATGTGGCAGAGGAAGGAAGAAAGTAAAGGAGACGCAGTTGCAAGCTTCTCTTACTTAAGGGAGATCAGCTTTAAGAATGTGAGAAACAGCCCTGCAAAGAGTTTCCATTTACCTGTGGTCAGCACAAAACCAAGACAAAACCCCTGACGCTTCAGAACACACTGAGTGCCCTTAAACAGCCAGGAGCAAGTGATGCATAGTAGCAATTAAAGAAAGCCATGGGTGGGAATCAGGTGCCTGTATGGTTTGGACACCCGTTAACACCCTGGTTTACATGGATACGGTCAGTCTGAGGACAGAACTCTCTTCTTCATTCTTGAAATAATCTATGGTTTAGGTTTTGCTTAATCCCATAGTGAGTCTCACTATGATTAAGTGCAAAAAGGGAACTAATCTGTCAAATAGCACTGGTCAGTTGTGTTCAATACATAAGCCCCAAGTTGTGAAAAATCCCTAATTCTTGCTGTAGCAGTTCTCCCTTCCCTTCTGTATCTGTATCCCTTCTGCCTACTGTTAGTTCTGTGGGAGAATGGAAACTCATGATTAATTCTGCACTGCCATCTAATGGCACGATGAAGGGAGAGCCTTAGAAATTGGTTTCTTTATGCATTTTGAAGGGAGGCAATAAGAAAAGCGTGGCTTTCTCACAGGAGCAGTTACACTGTCCTTGTGTGCTACCAGTTCCCAGAGCAGTTAACCTGACCATGCTACCTTTAAAAAGAGAGTATTCTGTTGAGAAATAGCTCCCTTAATCACAGCTCTTAAATGGGTTCGGAGGATGCTGTTTAGTTACGGAACAGTTGCTAAGTTATGCAGTGCAGGTACATAGAAAGTGGACCTCCATTACAGCTGGGGAGAAGGAAGGCCTTTCTCCATTTTATTTTGTCTTTTAAAGCACCTCATCTTCACAGTGCCTGAGGAGAGAATCGATCAGCCAGGTTTTACCTGCAGTGGAACAGACAGAAGCTTGCTTTTTCCTTAGCTCCTTGCTCTTGCCCTAAATGAGTTCATGACCAACAAATGTGTTTTTATGCCCTGGAGACTAATGCTTCAGGGCAGCCCATTTTCCAAGAGCCTGTGAAAATCTGAGCCATGTTCCAGGAGTCCTCTTTTCCCACCAGTCTTCCACCAATTTAGAAAGTCAAAGGTTTGCTTTTAGAGCTGGTGGATACAAATATCCCATCCTGCTCTACAGCTGCCTCACTTGCCCTTGGGCCAGAAACTAGTGATTTTTGACAGTTGAGGCAATACGTGAGCAGGAGTGGCTCTTCCTTTCAGGGACCTTGATTTACCCCCTCACACCTGAGAAATGCATTGTGCATGCAGTCAGGCTAGCAGCATCCCAGGGATCTCTTGCTGCACACATTCAGGGCCATGCAACCCTGCCCCACATTTCAAACCCAGAACCCAGTGGCAGGCTTCCTCCCCTGATGGTACTGACTGAAAAAGCAGCTAGAGTTAGAAGCAGTAATGCATAGGGAGCAAGGATAGTAGCTCCAGATCTCCCCACAAAATGATCTCGCATCCAGACCTCAGAAAATCCCTACTATAGGTATTACTGTTTATCCACCCATCCATTCCTTCTGTTGCACCTGGCATCTTCCTAACATCTTGGAGCTGAACAACATCACCAGCCAGAAGAGAGTCCATGTGTTGAAACACTCTGTTCCTCCTTGGAAACCCTCCTCTTCATCTGCTTTCCTTGGACTTGGGGACAAGGCACATGAGGAGGTAGCAGGACTTTCCTTGCATCCCACACAGCTGAGAGAGGGACCTTGCGCTTACTCCTAGTCTTGGACATAAAGTCTGTCTGTTGGGTTTAATCCATGAGAAAACTCCTGCATGGAGCAATGCACATCTCAGGTGATGCACAAGGAGATGAGGCCCATCCACTCTGAGACATTGCTTTCTCCTTCAATATCCTGCTCGCTTTGAGTCCAATGCCAAGGGAAAGTTGCCTGCTGTGGGAAGTCACAGCCCAGCATCCTCTCTCTGCTCTGAGGGTACTCTGGACATTTAGTTGCTTCTTTCCTTTGCAACACCCTGTTCTGCCCAGGAGCAAGGGCTGCCAAGGTATCTTTTCTGCTTCTCACGCTGATGTGACAGGGAAGCCCTGCACACACACACACATACAGATCTCCTGGCTGGTTTCTTAGCCCTTTCCCTGTTGCAGCCTCAGCCGGATGCAGCTGAGTGTGATGAGAGGCAAAACAGGAAAAACTGCATTAAGAGTGAACTGAGCTACAAAGCACCAGTGTGAGGAGCTGTCTGTCTCTGTTAGCGCTGCAGGAACGTCACCAGTGTTGCAACATGGCAAAGAAAATACCTGACTCCAGCAGACCTCTGGTTCTGCACTTGTGGGCTAAAGCCTGGTGCCAGCCAGGGTGTCCTCGGTGTGGGGATGTACCGCAGACACAACCCACAGCACTCATTGCTGAGCTCTCCTCACTACTGCTCAGCTCTCCCTAGAGACGATTGCTTACATGTAGCACAGAGGCTTGGTATTAAACATCATTTGCAGCTGCTTCTCCGCACCTGTTTAGCTTATGGAGACACCTTTCTCCACCAACAGTACAGCCCTACTTGCAGGCATGGAGAGAAAGGGGCTTTCCTGTCAGGATTTATAAGGACAAGAGATGAGAGTTTTCCACATGCTATAAGCACTAGTTTGACTTTATAGCATTCCTCAAGCAGCCAAGTTAAATAGATACCAGTTTTAGTTGAAAACAGTCATTTTTGGCTGAGGGTCTGCCTTGTCAACAGCACCATAGGGAGGTAATTCAGCGAGCTTTCCCTGCTGAATTGGGGCAGCCTTTCCTGAGCAGTCAGTGACTTTATGCTGAATGTTTCCTATAGCCCAGGATTCCCCACAAGTAACTTTCCTAGAGCTGATGCTCTAAAAACCAAGCACATAGTGTGAGTACACTGTAAAATCTGAGCAGAATAAACCAATAAGCCAAGCAAAAAGCAGAGGGGAAGGAGGGATTTCACACCTTGTGTAGCTGGAAGGCTCAGACCAGACCGACACCTCGCAGGGTGCGGACAGCATGAAGGAACAAACCATGGTCGTGAGCTCCAGTCTCACTGCTTGGTTAAGTGGCTTTGAGTAGCCTCTAATCTCCCCCATGTGAATTTATCTTTGCAGTTTGCTCCACCTTCACAAGCTCGACCGGCGAGTGCCAGATGAGCTGCTGTACGGGCACATGGGCTATCTCTATGCACTGATATTTGTGAACAAGCACTTTGGAGAGGAAAAGATCCCTCAGAGTCACATTCAGCAGGTACTGCGGCTTCTTCTGACTTTTTAGCTGTCCGTTCCTATGCAGCTCATCTTTGGGCAGGTAAAAGTCAATGCTAGATGTAGAGAACAGTGGCAAGAAGGGAGAAACCATACCATGGTATTCCTGCTGCTCTTCCAAAGGGATGAAGCACCACACACGCACCCGTCCCCCCTAAGCCATATAAATCCATAGGCCATACACTTCACTCCCTCACCCACACTCTTACCTCTGCTTGGGCAGCAAACCAACTCTGTTGTTGTGGTCAGGATACTCACTGTGCTGTGCCCAAGGCAGCAGCATTTCCCTCACCTGCATCTGTTCCCATCCACAGGTCTGTGAAGCTGTTGTTGCCTCAGGAGAAAGCTTGGCCAAAAGGAGGAACTTCACAGCAAAGAGCCCACTGATGTATGAGTGGTACCAGGAGTACTATGTAGGGGCAGCCCATGGTTTGGCTGGGATTTACTACTATCTCATGCAGGTAAAAGGCACTGGAGAGGAGGGGCCTTTAGCAGTTGTTTCATGTTTCTTTGAACAGGGAGGAGCAATTGAATTAGCTCTTGGTGATGCCACGCTGGGCCAGATCCTTTGTCTGATGGACTTATTCCTGTGTTTGATCATGAATCTCCGCTTCTAAAGGTTTCCTCTGAGTCTGTGAGACTGAATTTCCCACCTCCATGGAGATCTGTAGAGAAATGTGACCTGCATTATACCAGCAGAGATTGTGTTCATCATAGGGAAGTGGGAAATGCCTTTGTTTCCAAATCAGGGCCTGTATCTAGGGTGGTAATTCCCCTCTGTGGGTCGCTGTGCATAAATTTACAGTGCTTAAGCTCTTAGAAGAACAACAGCAATAAATAACATTGCATTTCCAAAGCATTAAGAGCACCCACTGAGCAAGGCAGATGATTTTAGCGTGGCAATGTTCATAGGAATATTAGACCCAAGTCTCACAGCAGGTGGAAAATAAGCCTCCAGGTTTCAAGTACTTTGCTTCAGGGCCCTCAAAGTTCAAGCCCATATACAGGATAAGCAGAGTTCCTGTGAATATAACCCCCTCATGTGATTCAGAGGGGAAGGAGTGGTTGGTGGTGTTTAAACAGAAGGAGATTTGACAAGAGGAGGATGCAAGCTGTACAGAACAGCTAGTTGGGAACAGGGAAGGCAGCAGTATGCTGTGAGCTCAGATGTGCACCAAGTCCCTGCACTTGTTCCCAGGCTGATGTTTTAAATCATTGTAAGTCTCCCATAAAATACGGCATGGGCTTCATGCTTCTCAGCTATATGATATGCAGGGAGCCAGGATCAGCCAAGCAGGATGCACAAAAAGCCTTGGGGGAAGCAAACACAGGAAATACGGAGAGGACAGCATTGAACTTGTATCTCTAATAGTTTTACAGCACAAGTGTTGATGTTTAACTTTCAAGTTTTCAACCTGGGAACAGTGTGATCCTTAGATGGGAGCGCTCACTGCAGCCTGCAGTGGGAAATTTAGCTGCACACATTGCATATGCAGCAGTGTCCTTAGAAGAGGACACTGAAGTCACTCCCTTGCTTCCATCTGAGGTCAGCAGTGATGTCACCTCCTTGCTTAAAGCTCATCCAGTTCCAACCCCTGCCACGGGCAGGGACACCTTCCACTGGAGCAGCTTGCTCCAAGCCCCTGT